>VYYJ01003478.1:0-16494 GCA_021029165.1 Cyphoderus albinus | reverse complement strand
TTAGGTACGCCAAATTTCAGTTTATCTTTCATATGTCAATGTGATTCGTCTACTTGCAAACTCTCAGTTCGGCATATTCGAAAATAAGACTTAGGTAAAAACCTAAAAAACCTTACCCTAATAATTGTACATATACATATGTGATGTGATAAAAATGACAAAAGTAATTAAAGTCCTTCGGTAGAAAGTTATGATGGGACAAATCGAGACAAAACCCGCGAAAACGTTGGCTCATACTAATTTCTTGTAGAGATAACTTTTAAAAAACTTACGCACGCGTAAAGTCAAGAGCTCTCTACGGTAGTAATTCGTAACTATTTCCTAATCAACCGCCTCAAACAATACATGGAGCTGTGGAAATTCTGCATAAATGGTTTTTTATATCGAAAGCAATACTTTCAGTGTAATCCCAGGAAGAACAAATCCAATAATATGTTCATAATATAGTGGGAAAGAGCTTCATAATATTATGGTGGTTTGACAGGGGGAAATGTTCATATTATGATGGAGATGTGAACGGGATATGAAAGGGATATGACTATGATTTTTAAATAATATGCCTATATCCCCATCATATGTATCCCCTTGGAAATATAATTGATTAATTTTAATTTTAAAATAAGTGATTTTATTAAATTAATGTTTTTGATTTATGTTACATTGGAAAATGAAGGAAAGAATTCCTTCCTCCACTCTCCACTCTTGCCCTGTGCCACCATCAGCCCTTTGCTGGTTTGGTGCACAGAGCGCGCTCGAGCGAGCGGTCCAGTAAAACACACGCGCATTCAACTCTGTGTGGAGGTTTCCAACTACGTAGTATAGTTCGACTTTCAACTTTTCGTCCATTTTAAATTCGTTTCCATACTTTCTTTACAACGTTGGATGGTTTCATTAAGTTCCGGGATGCCTTCTACTACTACGTTTACATCTGAAGAGAAAAATGTATTTCAAAAACCTTGAAAAACGATGAAAATGTGTCAAAATAGCTCACCATCTGTTAATTGCATGTGCAGAAGTTATGTCGATATCGCTTCCATATCCCTTACATATTATAGTTGTAAAATTCCCAAAGAAATTTAATCGGGGAAAATAGTCATAAATAATAAACGAAAAATTTGATGAATATCAGACAACTAAAGGCTGATCTGCATTTAATCATAGTAATCAATAACCTCAAAACTTCTCAGATCATAACTCACACTCATTTATAGCCAAAATTAATTTCAAAATATGAATTATCGCTTACTTTTAGCTGTTAATGTTTACCTTACATCACAGCAAGAGTTGTAAAAAATACATTCTAAATTTTTGCAGTGTAAATTTACATTTTCTAAATTTTACTACTCATCTCGACAAACGATGTTATGAATCACTTTTGGACATGTCAATTGATCAAAACTCACGATTTGACTTTGGTTTCTCGTCGAATTTTAAGATGATTTGGCCTTTCCAAAGCAACAACCTTGAGTGAATAAGACCATTTTATTCCCGAATATCTGGAGAACGGTTGAGAGTTGAGAATTACACAGAAGTGCAAAACATAATATTACCTTAGAATTACAATCTAAGAAATCGATGTTCGATGAATTAAATCAATTTTTTTCCGAAGCGCATCAAAATACTGTAATCCCTGAAATCTCTTTCTCCACGATTGTACTGTCATTAATTTGCTTTTTCGGTCCGGTCACGGCAAATATTGAGGATCCATTGAATCTTCGATTTCTAAATGGTAGGATAGAAGGAAATATTGTGACCCTAATTTGCTTATTTGTCGCAGCAGAGGTCGACTAGAAAAGCTAAGTTTGTTATAGACCGGACGTGAGAAAATACTAAAAACAAATGCAGCTGGAAACCAAAATTTTATCAGGCAGGGATGGAAATCCTTTCCCGTCTTCAAAATACCATTTGTGCAACAAATTTCATGGAGCGTTGTACAGCCATGGTTGTATTAGATTTCAGTAGAGCTGTGTCGTTTAACATGATTTTGTCGCAGTGGTATGTAACTACATAACGAAGAGACATAAATTATTAATATTGTACAATTGTATAAACCAAGTATTCGCAAAATAAAATCAAACACAAAACTTTTCTCATTATTCTATTAAAAACATGCGTGTTTTAAAATATGCCCACTGATTTTATTTTTCGTCCGAGATAAATATTTACTCCTACCTTTTCCAGACTTTCTCCGAGTTTATTTAATATGTGACGTATGGAAATGACTGATATATAGTTAGTAAGTACTTGATTATAATATCTCAATGCTGTAGCGCGATTGCTCCATTTCAGTATACAAAATTAAATTCGTTTTCTTTCTGATAACAATCAGTTTATTTTTCCCAGCTACCAGTAACATTTATAAATTATCGTTAAATTATTATACAATATTTATTGTTAGATTAATATATTTGACAAGTTGTAGGAGGCAAATAACAAACGCAAAACAATTAAATCTGCAACAAAAAATAGCTTTTCCCATTACTACTAATTTAGTAGTTTTTTATTTGCCAATACCGAAAATAAAGTTGAAACCAATATTAGAGAATCTTTTCAGCTGTCCGAAAACTCCCGATTGTGTTTTTCGAAAAGCAGATTTTTTGAAGTAACTACATACATTGTGCAGATATTAACCACTATTTGCAAGTTCTGCGAATATTTACCCATGGAATTTTACAAATATTTCTATTCCTGTCTTCAGAACTTCGGGTTTGGAGGCGTATTCAACGGTTCACGTAATGATGATTTAATTGTGTTGGGAAACATCTAGTTAAGAAGAAGCAACTCATTTGACATAAGACAAGAGTCCACTGTGCAAAGAAACAGTTCAAAAAACAGATTTGTGTCCGCTCCATGATCCAGTGGATAAAATACTCCAAACTTGAAAACCACAGGAGTAGAATAATGATAGATCCTTCTAGTTGCTAGGAACTCTTTTGTAAGAAATTTACATGCGTTGTTTCTAAGAAAAACGGTTTCTCTTAATTTGATCGCGTCACTTCCCACATCAGCGATATGAACCAAAATGGACAGACAAACGAATATAAGCATAGAGCTGAAAAATGATCCTTTGGCCATAAGTACGTAAAGAAATTGAGGAAGTATTTTGTAACAAGTTAGGGTCATTATGTTGCAAATTATACATAACCAAAATACGCCCACTAAGGCGGTTTTAATCGTAGAATTTAAAATTTGTGCACAAGTTTGGTAAACTATATGGAAAGCATTGTGGTAGCGGAGAAACACTCTGTGATTTCCTACGTCTAAATTAGTAATTAGATGGATACAGGTATGAAACAATTCGAGGGTGTAAACTGCCATGGCTGTGAAAAAAGCCATACCTCTAAATGCCTCTATTATAGATATTAACGATAGATACACTCTCAGGCAGAAGAGTATCATGGGATAAATAGTTAGAATGGGAAATAACTTGGGGAAAACAGTCTTAAACGGGTCGATGCTTAAATGAAGCATTATTACAACGACTGGCAAAATAACAATGGAAAACCAAAATTGACTAGCGGTTGCTATAAATGACACCAGTTTCCAAATATTTTTTGAAGATCGCTTTCTTGAATTGCTTAAAGTTTTCACATTTTCGTTTCGAACCATTCTTATTAAAATCTTCAGCTGGTTTAAGCCTTCAACCAAATCTTCCCAAAGCATCACTAGGTTGTAAACTATCTCGCACATCATTACACCAAGAATATAGGCAAATACGAGAGTGAAAATTTGGACTATATCTTTTTCAAATTGTTTTCCAATATTCATAAAAAAGTAGGTTGCACTGCCTAGACCGAAGATACCGCATACAACACAGTAGTTAAAGTAGTTCACCCAATACTTTTTGCTGGACCGACCCTTGGAGTAGCAGGTGGATTTTTCAGAGTCCCATTCAAGTATCAAAGGATCCCACATATTTATTGGATAAAACAACCTATAATGTATGTCTAAAGAAATGGAACAGTATGACTCACGCCTATTAAAGTTTCTGAAAAACCGGAATTTTTCTAAATCCCTTTGAATTTTGAAATCTATTTCTGCCATATTGAAGGAAATTATTAATTTGATATGGTTGCAACAGGAGCATGAAACCTTACTGAATCAAACTTTGTCAATCACTGAAAATGTAATTTTCTTTGACCGTGAGGTAATTGGATGAATCTATGATCTATTGACGTCGTAGATAATAAAAATTCGAAACAACAGGTTATTATGAAGCACATGACGTACATAGATATCAAATGGAAAATACCCAAGACGCTTAAATTGGAAATTGGAATATAATATTATGTAACAGTCAAAATTGTTTTTGTGTGGTTTACGTCCCACGCCACGCGCTCCATTAAGGATACATTTAAAATTCAATTTGATTAACAATCATTTAATATGAATGGTTTTTCATAAGTAGGAGGGAGTTGCCGGGCAATGAATTAAATCCCAACAAAGAATACTTCATTGTCAGTGAATCACTGGTATTTTAATGTCTCTAATCGTTATTACAGGCACCCGATATACAATGAATATGAAAACATCATTAATGTAAATTTGGTTTAAATTTTGATTGGCAAAATGTGATTCACTCTTAGATCGTTTTGTTTTGTCAATTATCATAGATAATTGGAATAAGTTTCAATACTTTCGTACCATATTACATTTGACTGCGGTGACATTACGGCTGATAGTAAATATTATGGCCACTATAAAATATCAATTTCATAATAATATTCTGTTGATGTTATTGTACAAACCCTCTGATCAGAAATATATCTAAAGCCTATATTATAGTTGCTCTGGGTTTCATTTCTTTGATTTCTTCGTAACGTCCTCTTCACTTGCTCATCATCGGTAATTATTAGACTGAACGTTTTTGTAACCTGCTGATCCTGATATAATGAAATTCTGGGAGAAGAAAGGAAGATAAACTGTAATGGCAAAATATTTATTTTCAAGTCCATCAATAATTCTCATAACATTAAAAAGATAACATTAAAAAGTATTGTTTTCAGAGCTTCATCTGTGCTTCATCCGTCTAAAGTTGACACCAGCTCAACTTTTCAAGAATGAGTGAAAAGCACGTTAAGGTATGTTTTTTAAAACTTTAATTTACCACAGACGAAATGAAAGTGACGTTACGATGAAATGAAAATGACGTCATGGTTAACTCTAATGGAGTCATTTTGGCTTACTGCGTCTGTCATGGCAACAAAACAGGACTAATTGAGGCTTAACAATAGTTTCAATGGATTATAATAATGAGACATGTGTATTATTTTCCTTGTTTAAAAAACTCAAATTCTCAAAAACAAACTATACCCAAAAACAAAATTGGATTTAAAAAAAGAAAAACACTTACATAATTTTACATATATTGGTGACGATTAGATTGATTGCCTTGGGTTAAAGTAGAAATCAATTGACAGCTATGAAGTTAACCTTTCAAATATAATTTAAATTCTCGAAATAATTTTGAACACATAGAGTGTGGCTACGTCTCTACTATATAATTATAGATAAAGGTAGCTAATACCAGACTCCCTACAAATACTTTTGACATATTCTTTTGTAATCTATCCATGTTTTGACAGTTTTTAAATGTCAGTCTCTGCTACCACTATTAAGGAAAATAAACATCCACAAAACGGACTGGAATGAAAGTTAATTGAGGGGCGCGGCATTTCATGAAAAGTTTAGCTAAATGCCAATACTAAAACCGTAAACTAAAAAAAATATTTAAAAATAACTTACACCGCGTTTGTTTTCAATTTTCCCTTCGCCGCTTTTGCGTAAAATTTTAATTTAGAATATTTAACAATACATTTTGTGGGAGCTGTGGAAATTCTGCGTAAATGGTTGCTTTATGTATATAGTCACTACTATGAGTGTCATAGTCTAATGCCAACTTGTCAAATATATTATGCTTATAATAATATGCTTTCATTTCGTGTCATAGAATAAATGATATTTTGAAATTGTGCTTTTGGCATCAACGTCCACTACAAATGGAATCCTTCCAATCAAGGTACGAAAATCCCATGGGTTTTTCATTTTCAACCCCAAATTCGGGTTTCTGTTTTTAATGGTTTTTTGTCTTTTTGGGTTTCTGTTTTCACATAGGTTGAATGCGGAAATGTTTTACAACGACTAATCGTATGCTTAATTTGTTATAATTGTTAGTAAGGCGGAGAAATTCAACGTTAACATCTATTTAACTACTTTCAGACTACTACCGTAGTGAATTGATGTACTGAACAATGACGAATGCAAATGTATTTTTTGAATTTTGCAATGGCTAAAGGACTAAAAACTCCACTAAGCCAATTTTATAATTTTACTTGATATGTTTAAAAAAATTTATCTCTGTTGGGCATTTTACTTTAAGAACTCAACCCACCTCTAAACCCCAAAAAAACTCGAGACGGAGTACCTTGGTCCCAATTAAATTTTTATACTGCTGAAAGCCCAGTTTTCACTTGTTATTTTAGACGTTGACGTAGGGTTTCGTGTTGATTTTGAATTTTTCATTACCTAATATTGTTTTTCCAGACTTCAAGGTTAGAATGTCCATATTTTATCTTTCAAGGACTTAGATAGATTTTGGATTTCAGGTTGTGTCCAATATTTCATTCATCATCTAGGCCTTGTATTGTAGGGGTAGGTCGTCGTTTTGAGACCAGTCCGTTGAAAGTATAAGTTCAAAAACAAATTTTCGATTGATGACCACAACAAAGTTCAAAAGCATTGTATTCCAAACTTTTATAGCTATAGCGATTGTTTTTCAAATACAGTACAACACAAAAGAGCCTCTAGAAAAATGTTCATCAAAACGAAAGCAATTTGTACAGTAAAATCAGTTCTCGACACCGTAAAAAGTATCAATGTTCTTCCTTTCGACACTCCACTGTCCCTGACTCGTATTTCAAAAAAATCTGACTGGGTGTTTTGTTCTCCACCAAGATACAAATCAACTCATTGGATCCCTTACTTTTTATTTTTTCTCCTTCAATTCTTATTCTGTCTGTATTTAGCTCTGTTCGAAAGTAAAGATAGAACGGAACAATGTTTCCACGTATTGCATACATCCGGACTTGTCTTCTGTCTTGTGATGGTATATTCTCTCAGATTGCACGGGGAAACATTCGCCACGTTCCTTAACGTAGCTCTAAAATTTGAAGCCGACCACCTTCAAAATATCAAAAATTTCAATTTTGAAAACTCAGGTATGATCTTCCGTGGAATAAAAATATTGCGACGGGCATTGCAGGTGGTACCTTACAGCACATCCATTGGAGCATTTCGAAAGCCCACGGGAAAATTGAGAATTTTTCCGTTGGCATTAATTCAACCTCTGCTGCATTATTTTCCTGTCCTTGAGAGGAACAAATTTTGGCTGACGCTTGGTCGAGTTGTGGCGACACTTCACACGTTTTGTGTATATAGAGTTGTTGTATGGCATCTAATCTTTTCCTTTACCATTTCAATTCTTGCGGCCCACTTTGCTCTATATTGCATGGTACACCTGCTGCGAAGAAACGCATATGATTCAGGGACTGGAAACGGTGACAGTAGCACATTTGTTTTTATGTACCGGAAGACACAGATTCTATTCAAGTTGTACCAGGAAGCGCATCAAAATACCGTAATTCCTGCAATCACATTCTTCACGATAGTACTGTCATCAGTTTGCTTTTTCGGACTGGTCACTGGAAGTATTGGGGACCCATCGAAACTTCGTTTTTTAAATGGATGGATAACTGGAACGGTTGTGATTCTCGTTTGCTTCTTTGTTGCGGCAGAGATCCATTGGGAAAGCAAAAAGTTGCTGAGGACGGGACTTCAGGAAATATTAAAAAGAAATCTATCTGGAAAACAAAGGGTTCTCAAGCAGGTGTGGAAATCGTTCCCCGTCTTCAAAATATCATTTGGTGAAACAAATTTCATCGAGCGTGGTACAGCCATGGCTATCCTTGATTTCAGTATTGATGTGTCTGTTAACATGATTTTGTCGCAGTGATATGTTAACACATACAAAATTAAATTCTAGACAAAAATTATCGATCTTGCACCATTGTATACGCTTAGTATCGGCGAAATAATATGAAATGCAAAAGTTCTCTCATTAAAAGACTGCGTGTTTTAAAATATGCCCATTGGTTTTATTTTTCGTTCGAGATATTTTTTTTATTTGTGTCAGGTTTTTTCTATTATTTTCCCAGGCTAAATAAAAAATCTCGAAGGAAAAAAACTACAAGTTTAAGGATGTTATACATATATCGTCTTGACAAACTTGATAATTTTTGTCGATAACCGAAAGACGCAGACCAAACCTAAATAAATCTGTATATAATAATGTAGTAAAGAATGGCATGTTGAGTGTTTGGTTTTGTAAATTATTTAAAACCAGATTGATAATGTGTAAATCGGAATCCAAATTTTTTAATGATCTGTTCTTAGATGTGCAATCTGAGAGTGGAATTTACTGGATAAAAGAATCTACTGGGACAATTAAATGTCTTACGATATTTTCATCCAGCAGGTTATCAATGTAATTAAAAAAGATAGAAAGTAAGATATTTATTTAAATATATAATTATATATTTTTAATTTAAATTATATTAAATAGTTGTAGTTGAATAGTTAAGATATGTTATATTAGCGAAGTGTTATCATTTGGATATCAGACTGTTCTTTGTTCTGAAATGAATTAACACGTCAATAAAGTTGAACATTGAACCTTGAACTAGCGAAAAGTGGCACATGATGAATATCTGATTTTTATATATTCTCGGTCTGCATACATTTTTTATTCCAATCAGACACATAGTAAGGCATACAACAAGTTTATAATTAAGGATCTAATTGGATTCTGATTGAATGGTAACTTACTATGGAATTTACGCCAGTAAAGTGACAAAGACGCAAGCTTAATGTTTATTGTCATAACAACTTTTCGCGATTTACTCTATCGCCAAGATTGAAAATGAGACTTGAGACACAAATCAAAACATAGCAACTCGAATTTCCCGAATTAATCTTGTTTCTTGTACTTAGAGTGGCGCTCGTCTGTCGATTTTGGTTAGGTTAGCTTAGAATGGCCACGGTTAATCCCGCAAAACTCACTTTACTTTGATTAACAAAAATGAATTAATTTACAATATGAAATAACAAGAATTGGACATAAATTAAAATTTATTTACGAACATTTAAAGTAAATCTAATTTCAAGAGTTTCAAAACCGAAAATGGATTTTATTCAGGTCAATTAGTTCCTCGTTAGGTATGTAAAAGTTAACTCAAATTTTGTTAATTATACTACACCAACGCCACAAAAGTCAATATTAGGAAATATTTATAATGTGTTTTTTTCTACAGCTTTATAAGTTATTGAATAGAAATAAATAAACAATGTACAATGCATAATTTGTCGGGCATCCGCAATTTGTGAAGCATAGTTTGGTTTACGTCTATAGCAATTTTAGACCACAAATTCTAATAGAGGAAAACATCTAAATAACAATTTCATAACCAACTACAGTAATATTATTTTGTACATTTGAAAATTCAAATTATAAATACAAAAAATAGTTTGCAAGTTAATCTATTTAGAGAAATACGTGAGGACAAGCTTCAGCAAAAGATGGTGGCAAGTTTTAACGTAACGCGGAAGCCACAGCCATAGTGAATTTTACTAGGGTTGCAATTTTTACGATTTCGCGCTAATACATTTATTAGTTGAGTGAACGACATGAAGCAAAAATATTTGTACAGAAAACACATTGAAACATTTTAATTACATGCAGGAGTAGTACAAGGCTTTGACTTTCATGTTTTATTTAGTGAATCTGCTTCATGTGTCTATTGAGTGAACCATTTTCAGTGTACTGTTTAGCGCAACGCCTGCAACTAAACGGTTTCTCGTCAATATGCAACCTTATATGTGAATTTAATGATCGACGTGTGGGGAAATAATGAGAACAAAAAATGCACTGAAACGGCCTCTCTTTTTTGTGTACAATTTTTGTATGTTGACGTAGATTTGATTTGCAGGAAAAAGCTGATTTGCATAAATTGCATTTGAAAGGTCTTTCACCAGTGTGAGTTCGTGAGTGGTGCGAAAGGTTGATTTTCTGGGAAAACATTTTGAGGCATATCGGACATTGAAATGGCTTCTCTCCAGTGTGACACCTTTCATGACCCCTTAAGTGTGATAACCGTTTAAACCTCTTTCCACAATATGTGCATTTGAATGGCCTCTCTCCTGTGTGTGTCCTTAGATGAGTCTCCAATTCAAAATTTGTTCGAAACCTTTTAGAGCAGAGTTCGCAGGGATGTTTTGGGTTTGCATGTTGAATCCTCTCATGGGTCCTCATTGCATCCTTTGTGGTAAACAATTTCGTGCACACTTTGCACGCGTGGGTTTTCTTGTTGATATGCACCGCTTCCACATGTCTGTTCAGATTCGTGTTATGCGTGAAGCGTTTGTGGCATGTATCGCATTCGAATGGTTTATCACCCGTGTGAATTGTCAAATGTTGCTGTTGGCCTATTTGCCGTGAGAACTCTTTTCCACATATACGACAGTCATATGGCTTCTCTACCGTGTGAACTCTCAAATGGTTGAAAATATTGTGGCCGATGTTGCTTATTTCCTTGCTACAAAATAAACAAGGCTTTGTTTTCCGTGCCATTTCGTTAAACAATCCAAAGAATGGATTTGGAAAACCTTCGCTAACGAACTTTAAGAAATTAATATCGTGTGTATTTTGCGGTCAGAAGAATAGCTAGAAGTTGTGAATACTTTACATTTAACCTACAAAGTCTGGTTGCTGTTGACTGGTTTCTATAAAGAACTAAAAATTTTCGGAATGCATTCAGTAAACTATTCTGATCAAATAACGTGAAGGTAAGCACTAATTTAAAAGATGTTCCGCATTGAAGTAAACCAAATGCTACTAAATCTGTTGAAACAAACGCTCCTTATGAAACAATGGTGGATTGTACCTAAAGCATAGTTTCACGGGCAACGGGTGTTGCATTGAAATGAACTGCAACCATATTGTAGTACAAGGGCATAGGGTTCTGTCTATTTTTGTTCACCATACATTTTCCCATACAGTATAAGTATGTAAATGTTATACCACAGCCACGGGGAAGCTAACAGTACGTTTCGATCATGAAACCAAATGAAAACATATAAAAATTTTGAGTCAACTTACGACAAAGTTTTGGTCATGAGAAATAGAGAATGAAGATTATTAATCCGGATTTAAATAGATTACACTTATTGAATTGCTGCATTTCATTTCACATTGTTATTGTTGTCACTGCACATTCCTAAAGAAAAAAAACATTTGTTAAGCATTGTCACAATGTTACACACAATTAGAAATTGAACTTTATTGAACCAACTTTTTTAGGCCTGCCCTATGAAGACATTTAAATCATCATCATTTTATCATCAATACAAATTCACTTTATTCCATTATAAATTTATACTTTACAGTTGTGATACATTAATTGAGACTTAGTGTAAGATACACAAATATCGTCAGAATAACCTTGGATAAGGAAGGCGATATTAAGAAGAAGACGGAAAAGAAGAAGTTGCTTATGCATAATAAAAATTTCAAGACGGAACGTTTGTCATGAACTAATAGTAGATAGTTTATTATTTGGCAATATGAATCAATTCATAAATAGACCAAATCTAAATCAAACAACAAATTTTAAATCTGCTTCACGAATTCGCAAATTAATAACTCGATAGTGTAACTCGATATAATATAAAATAAAAAATACTTCATGGAGACTTAAGATTTGGGGTTTATGAGTATTATTGGAAGGGAAACAACTTCCAATCGCTGAGACTGCTGAGAGCTCGTAGAAAAATTTACATGTCTTGCGTAAACCTCGTTAGTGCAAAGAAATCTGGATCATTCGAGAACTGGAGACACTAACGCCGACAAGTTGATTTTCATGTACAGAAAAACACAGATTCTGTTCAAATTGTACGGGGAAGCGCATCAAAGTACCATAATCCCTGCAGTCACATTTTTGACAATAATAATGTCATCAGTTTGCTTTTTCGGACTGGTCACTGGAAGTATGGGGGGCCTGTCAAAACTACGTTTTCTAAATGGATGTGTAATTGGAACGATTGTGACCCTCGTTAGCTTTTTTGTCGCGGCAGAGATCCATTGGGAAAGCGAAGATTTTCTGAAGACGCGACTTGAGTAACTGTTAAGCAAAAATGCATCTGGAAAACAAAGGTTCATCAAGCAGGTGTGGAAATCTTTTCCAGTCTTCAAAATATAATTTGGTGAAACAAATTTCATCGAGCGGATTACAGCCATGGCGGTGTTAGATTTCAGTATAGCTTTGTCTGTTAACATGATTCTGTTGCAGAGATAAAATGTAAATATTTAAAGTAGACATAAATTATTAATATTGTGTACCATTGTAATGAAATACGAAACCTCTCTCATTATACTATTAAAAGCATACATGTTTCAAAATATTTGAAGATAAATATTTACTCAGAGTTTCCCTAGCTTTACATACATGATTTAGTACCTACTACATTTTTAAACCCTAGAGAGACAGACGTCAAATTCAAGATCGATATATGTAAGCTTTTCACCTTTGTGCTGAAAAAGTTTTTTTTTGCGAGGCTTAAAACATCTCGTGTTCTATTTATATTCCACTCCCACAAATGAAATCCCTTGATATGAAAAGGGAAAGAGATTTGGAAATGAAGGGAATGCAAAGAATGTTTGTTTATATAGGTTGAGCGAGAGCTGAGCCGGAAAGGAAGCTAAAGGAGAATGGTATAAAAGGTGAAAGGTAAAAACAGAAGCGAATCCATTTGCGTTGAGAAACAAGTTTTTTTCTTCTTATAAAATGATGTAATGTAAATTCGTGCTCACTCAAATGAATCTCAACTCTCTTTTCTCCAAAGGATGCCCGATGGGAAATGAGAAATTTCCTTCACTTTTGCTTTCACTTTTTCAGTACAAAAAAAGTGGAGTGAGCAGATGTCTAGTACTTTTCCACTCTGCTCATCTACTCGCAAAAAATTAGAGAATCTAACAAACCAGAACGAGAACGTAGAAGAAAAAAGAAAATCTCCGTAGAAAGAAAAAAGTCACGTCATGAACCACTTTCCCTAGCACTAAGGCAATATTCCAAATCCAGTGGATTCTTTATGAGAGCAGATTACTTTTGGTTCATGCTCGCAGTCTGCATATCAACATCGATGGTGACGGCTGCTACATTTTCATTCTGCTTTGAGTAAACGTATCTAAGAAAAATGAGAATTTTGGTGAATCGGTTGGTCCTAGCGGTCGTTTTGGTTGTGACAAGTAAGTTTTTCATCAAGACTAAGACAAATTTATAACGTTTCATTCATTTTTGCGAATTTCCAGCAAATTTTTTTTTTTTAAACTGTCTCAGCCTTTACGACATCAACCGCCAGGAAACAGCTTTTTTCATTTGTTGATGAAGATTCAACAAACACAAACGTGGCAAACCAAATCAATAACGCCGAGGCCCACAATAATGTTGGCTCATTATCTGCAAATATTACATATATTAACCCGCTGGTCCACCATGTTAAAAAATTAACCCGTTCAGCAAGAAAGAAACGGCGAGCAATTAAAACAGGAGGAGGAACTTTTGCCAGAACGAAGGGCGCAGGAGGCGGGGGAGGGAGGGGCGCGGAGGGGGGAATTTTACCGAGACGTTCGAAAAACCGAAATGCGAAGACACATGGAGATGACGATTTTACAATGGGTAAGTTGGTAATCAGAATTTATATTGGGTCGTTAAAGTATGTATAGTAATTACGCCAATTACGGCGATTACAATTTTTTGATGATTATGGTGAAAGTTTCTGATTATTATATTGATTATTCATATTGATTATTATAAAATTATTTATGGTGAAATTAGGAATCATGGCATGTAGGGACCTGGACCACGATCCTTACATGTCGGTCGAGGTTATCCGAAATGGCGAGGATGTCAATAATACCTATTCATTAGGAGCTGTTGCGAAAATTAGTTGCACTCCGGGATTCGGCGTTAACCTCAACAACGAAACTGTCACCTGTGAGAAGGGAAAATGGAAGCCGAAATTACCTCAGTGCAGTGCTTGTACGTATATGTAATTAATAAATTTCATTAAAAAGCATGGGTTGTATAAAAATTAATTAATTATTTTTTTAAAATTTAAAGTGCCATGCCGTGTTCCATACGTGATTCATGGAACATTCTACGTAGGCAGTAAACCTCTATTTTTCCACGAGTTAAAACCCCACGATATGAAGATAGATCTAAGGTGCTCAAAGGGTTATATGATGCGAGGTCCCAATCGACTTCATTGTGTGTACGGAGAGTGGGAGGTGGACGATGCCCCCGAATGTGTACCATGTAAATATGTACCTTGCTAAAAGTAACATTTCTCATTCTGGATTATATTACATTGCTAAAAAATAATAATTAATATATGAATATGTAATTACTTGTAGCTGGCTGCAGACTTCCACACCTGGACAAAGGCATGTATCTACTAAATTACAAGGCAGACATGATTGTTACAAGTGAAACGGAAGTGAGTCGTTGAGAAATTTTCCTCATTTTATTTAATGCAGCAGAAATATATTTTTCGTGTAATTGAAGAGTTGTATTTATTTTTTGTTATGTAGCTTGACTACATCTGTGACGATAACCACCAAAAGCCTTCCCCTGGATCTGCCACCTGTGACCACGGGGAATGGAAACCTACAACACCCAGATGTCTCCTGAATTCTATGTTCACGCAGAGAAATTTCTCTATTGATGATTACGTTGCTCCCAAGCGAAATTTCTGCGGACTTCCACCAAAAGAGAAATTGGCCATTGCATATACGGAAGGAACTCCCTTGGATTTCCAGGAAAATCGACGGTAAACAAAAAATTCAATTAAATGAGCAATTTTACAAAAATTTAGTTTTTTTGTTAATTTTTTCATTGAAATTTTGAAGGTTTCCCCATGGAATGGAAATAATGTATCGCTGCGTAGTGATCACACCCAGATTCAAGAACAGGTGGAAAATTACTTGTGACGATGGGAAATGGGTCAAAGCACCAAATAATATTACATGTGGTAACATATTAACAGAAATGTATTTTTGTCCAAAAAAAATATTTGTTTGAGTACGACTAAATATAAATATAATTTCCTCTTTAGAAAAAAACATCACGGCTGCTGATGTGAGGGAAGCCCATGAAGTCACAAAACTCATTAATAGTTCCTGTACATATAAACGAATCGATCCCTACCTCGTCACATACTACAATGACCAAGAAGTGAAAGCAGAACAGATTGACTTTCCCTTCGGAACAGTTTTGGTGTTTTTATAAAACTTTTAATGACTAAATGATTTTGTAACATAATTCTGAGAATTCCGGTTAATTAATTTAAAAATAACCTAAAATATGTTTTAGGTTAGCCGCTGCGTAGACATTGGGAAATTTCAATTGAGAGGGTCAATGCGTCGGAAATGCATATCGGGCCAATGGATGGTAATTACTTGTAATATTGTAAATATAATTAATTACACCCCTATTTAACAAAATAATGCAGAATATAATGAATTTTATCGGAACAACTAAATAGAATTGTTTTTTTTTTTATTTTCGCACGAATAATACAAGGGAGTAAGGTAATTGTTTTGACATTTTGTAATTTCATGAAAATTTAGTCAATGAGTGTAAGCCATGAAACTAAACGTTAATGACTTTGTTTGTGATTGCAGCCCAAAATGTGACGGTAAGTAACTTATTTTATACAGGGTGTATCTTAAAGAAATTCTTAGATTTTGGATACCCCAATTAAAACTAAAACGATAAACTCGGCATATTTATATCACAACTAACTATTTTAACTAGGGTTATTTATATAATTTTGAGTTTAATTGGAGTACCCAAACAAAATTAGGCATTTATTTCTGACCGACCCTGTATAAGCTGCAAATATAAAACTTTCCAATATTAAACAGAATAATTAAATGTTAACTTAAATGTTTTGGAAATGCTATATTTTAGGCCTAAGCCAATTCCATGACTATGCCATGTCAGTATCTCCGACAATACTATTCAGGTTTGTCAACGGCTCAATTGAACAAACGGTGGACGGAAAATTGCTCGTGTCACCGGGGACAACACTCCACATGGTAGACTTAATTATATTTTAATGTCAATATAAAGGTTTACAGATATTATATGCAGCATATAATATGCTACAGATAAAAAAAATTATGGTGGTTTTTAAGGAATGTTTATACCTGAGAAAGTTTGGGCGTCCGTCGTGGCAAGTATCCCACACATATCGAGCATACGACGAAGGCTGGACGGACGGTATTGAGCACAGGGATCCTACACTTGAGTACCGGTTAACAATTGACGGCGCTACTGCGAATGATTCAGGAATTTATAGTTGCTCCACGCCGACGCGTCA
>VYYJ01003477.1:0-16496 GCA_021029165.1 Cyphoderus albinus | reverse complement strand
ACAAAAAATGCTACAATTAACTTAAAACAAGCTTGTCTTAATGTTGCAGTTTGAATAAAATATTCATGGTTGAACACAAATGACAAAATCGTTTTAGTTACCGTGTCTCTCACTGTATACAACGTTCTAATCAAAACATGGCCGCGATGCACATTGTTTTCTAAGGTAGAACTTCATTGTCAAAATCAAGGTCCACAGTTTCAAGCTGACAACACCAAATTTAATGAATCAAAATATTGGGTAGGTTTCCTCTACGTCTAACATTTTGCAAAAAAACCTCAATTGCTTTCCTAGAGTCCCGTATTGCCCAAACTTTGTAGATGATCTTCAATGCGGGCGAGAAAGTGTAAAATTTCAATGTTTAAACTTTAATTTCTCAAAAAGTTTAAACGCTATTTAAAAAGATAGCGAGGCAAATCTTTGAACCTTATAAAGAGGTTGTTCGATATTAAATTCTGAATTGTTATACAACTACGCCTGTAGGCATAGTAGGGTGAAACGGATGGGTTGCGTGAAACCCAATTCATGTATCATTTGCATGAAGCTGAAACGAACCGCTGGAGCGGTTTACCAACTACAACCTAAATTTAATTTTTCATAGAGGTATTAACTTTTCGTAGTAAGATACGTCAACATTCTGCAGGGATATTACATGAATGTAATATTTCCGGGTAAAAATAAAGTGAAAATTCATAATCAGGCGAAAAAAGGATAAAAAAGTGCTGGTAAAAATCGAATGCTTTTTGCAGAAATAAAGATGTCAGACGTGGTGAAAGAAAGCGTGTCCGGATGAAAGCCGTCCAACGAAAAGTCACCCACGTCGAATGATCTTTTTAAAGAGGAGACAGGTTAGATTAGATTAGGTCCAGGTTTGAAGCAAATAGTTTAAATGAATTCTAGGGACGAATTTTCTTTCTGTGGTTTTTTATTCGGACGGCTTTCTTACGGGAACCAAAGCAAAGATTCCTACAATAGTGTGGAATTGACTTCGTTCTCCCTCCACTGCGTTCATCCGTGATTTAATACAAGCGGTACATAACTAACCTGCGTGACATTTTCAGGAAAAAAGTTCAAAGGAATTTTGGAGAGAAAACAAATTGCACGGAAACACCACGCAATCATTACTTGGCTTATTGGACCATAATTGAAGTATGCGTTCATAATGCTGGAGCAAAAGGATAAATGAAGATCAGAGAATTGTAGCTTCTGATCTAATTTGATCGAGCCTTGCTTGCAGGCAACAATGCTTTCAACGTACCTTACACAACACTCACATACATACTTGATGATTTCACTCAAATTGGTTACATGATCTCTTTGATTTAACTGTTTTGTGTCAACGTCAATATTGTTCCATTCCATCAATCCAACATCCTTCCATGATATCAAGCTCAAGCTCATGTTACCAGTACTGCTTAAAATTTGTAAAAGCGGATACCGTAAAAGTATTCCTATTTATTTAAGTGGAAAATAAAACAAAAGACGAAATTAGAATATTATCTGAAGTAGGGGAGGATCCCTTTCTTCCACATTACAAAACCAACACAATAACTATTGTTAAATGATGAGACATCATTGATGACAGCCTGTCGACCGAGGCATAAATAAATATGTTATATAAAAATCAATTTACCCTTATAAACAAGAATTAAAAAGAAAGAAAAAACTTTGTCTTTAAAAGCAAAGGAAAAAGAAATATGAAGTAGTTCAGGTTATGTTAAAGTATGTAGGGTTTATATTGCCCCCATTTGATAGCGTAACTTAACCGCAGACTAAACCACAAACTTCAAAAGAAATTTTTCAATGATGCCAAGAGAAAACCATCGAGGACTTTATTCTTACGCCGGAGAAGATGCATTTTTATTATACAGTAAGTTCGGAAGGCCAGATGGGAGGAATTTCTTTTCTAAAGAAAAGAGATCATTTTCAATGTGACAGGCTAATGACATTTGCCACTTTGCCGACTACATACTTTCTCTACGATTTTCATCCTCGCTTCCCTTTTCTTTTGAAAACACGAAACTTTTTGTTCATTGACAGATAGACTGTGATATCCTCGGATGTTAAGTATGCTACAGTGTTTAGGAAAAGGGTACGATATTTAACAATGAAAGTTTTTTCTTTAAACTTTTGGCAATGTGGTTGAATTTTCAATACACGCAGCTTGAGTGAAAATGGAAGAAATAATGGAACCTGTGGATGCGACTGAGCACAAAACGTAATGTCTGTCAATTCCCTTTCATGACTAACGTTTCTTCTTGCTCAATATCAACTCTTCCAATATTCTGCCCTTTTCGCTTATGCACAAGCATAAAGCTTGATAATGTTTAGTATCATACTTTCATGTGAAGCAAAACGAAAGAATTCGATTGCTAGTCACCGGAATGATGAAGGAGAGCGTTGGCAGTGAGAAGGAAAAAGAGGTGACTAGCGCTAACACTACTCGCAATACTAGAACACAAAACTAGAAGATATGAATGCACTATCTTACCACTTTTATCGCACTGCTCGCTGTGCATTACATTCTCTCTTCCTCTTTCACATTATGCATAATAAATCACCTCAATCTACTTTCACGCTCTTTCTCCGAATTTTCCATGTTGCCTTTTTGGAAAGTCACTCGTCCAAACTTGAGTAGGTAAGCTCTTTTTAAGACTTGTGCATTATTACCATGCCCATCATGAACACAATTTACATCTGAGCAGTGGAGCATTATCCCATTTCTACTATTTTGCTAGGCCTTAAATAAAAATGACTTTGGAACACTCTTCCCATGCAATCTTCATGCGCATTATTATTTTTGTTGTCTTTCTTCTTTTATCTGTTGTTAACGTGAAACAGGTCAAGTTTATCCACCTGCTAATATATTACAAAGGACTTTCACAACCATGCAAAAAAGATAAATGAAAGGATTTTACCCGCTGAGTATGAAGATGTCTCCAGTCAGTCCATTCTGTTCTAGTAAAGGGTTCATGCAACAAAATATCTAGTTTGTGATCCAGCCATTACGCTAACAGTTTATGGAGTATTAGTTCTTTTATCCGGATGTTTGTACAAAACTATCTGGATTTGTAAAATAAAATGAGTTCTCAACTCGAGAAATTAAACGAGTTTGACTCTATTGCCTGCCATGTGTTTACAAGAGCCAATTCTGTCACGTGTCATGTGCAATTTTAAACGAAAACTTAACTGCACCATTAAATAGATTACATTCACAGGATAAACCTTCCTGTAAAATGCATTAAAAAGAAAACAACAACCTGGTACCTAAATTGTATTTAAAACGACTTGCGAAGAAGCTAAATAACTCGGGTGTACGCTTGAGAAAATTGCTATTACTCAGGATAAACTGGCCCCGTAGAAGAAAGAAACGTGTTAAGAGAGAAACATAATGTGAACAATAAATGAGATTAAATAGAAGTGAAAAAAATTGTTTGGGTTGCCTTAAGCAGGAAATATAACGCATTGTTCTTGTCTACTTCACCTTGTGGCTTTCCTTTACTTTTCTAGAGTTTAGAAAAGCCTTTTTAGGAGTATGTAGTATTTTATTATCTAAGGAGAAATCCAACAAAAAATAAATATGTGGATTTCTAAACCATTCTCGAAGGCATTGTGTACTTTTATCTCGATAAATTTGAGTTTCCGTAAGTTGATCGTATTTTTTCCATCTCTCGTGCAGCTGATGGTGAACTTTCGAATTATTTCAAATAATACCTGTTTTTGGGAGCTTCTCACGAAATCTACTTCTACAGATATTTATAGAAGCTACTTTCTTGGAATCTCCATTTCTTGCTTTGATAAGTTTTTCGTTCAAAAGAATAAACTGGAACATTATGTATGATTACTAGAGAGATAAGTTGTCTACCAAAACAGTCTTACCTTTACAGCTGTGACTCATTTTGTTCTGGTTGATATTTTTGAATCCATCTCCTTACAAAATGAATGTATACCTAGTTTTGAAAAATCTCTTTCACTTCTTCTCTTTCACCACGGAATACATTTTCATTTCTGGATTCAGTTAAAAGGATAAATTCCTGAAGGAAAAGCTAACACATGCGCGCCATTTCTTTGTGGGAAGAGGTAGAATTCCTGTTTTTTATGTCATGCGCTTCATTTCTCATGTGGGATTATGGACGCCTACCCTGTTTACTGTTTACTATGTAAAGAAAAATTGGGTTAAATAAAAGAAAATATGTTTTTGTAGTTTCCACTCTCGAAAATCATGTTTTGCATTTTGTCTGTGAACCGTGAAACCCCCAGAGCTTCCCTTTGGCAGCAATGATACTAAGCATATGTAAGTATGGAGTAAAGAGCACTCGAGTGCATTTTATTGACATTTAGTTGGTCATTTTAGGTATTATTGAAAAATATTTTATTTCTCCTTTTTTAGCTCTCATTCCATCACGATTACAATTTTGTAATACATTCTCGCAGTTGGAATGAGGTGGAGGTGGATATGAGACATAAAGTTTAACTATATTTGCAGCCAACATTATTTATTACTGATGATTACTGGTCGGAAAAGAATAATTTACACTGTATAAAAAAGTTGGCCAGGAGCTCTGGGACTGAATGAAACGGCACAGATAACATATAGCAGTAGACATGTGGAATTCCTCCACATCGACTTCAATTACTCCTTTTCCCACTTCTATTTCTCTTGACTCGACAGTGGAATAATACAATAATAATGTTCACACCGGAAACCCGTTGGGACAAACCACGTCGCTTCTCCCTTCTCTCGCGTATGGTGTTTTACTTCACAGACTGCTGCTTCAATCGCTCAGGTTTTTCATGGGAGAATGCAAATCGCCGCGTGGAGAATTTGTGACGCAAAATAATGTTTTATTTACGGTTTCGATTGTTGCGGGTTCTGGTTAATTCATTGTACGGCTTTCAGATATTCTTTCTGGAAACTCAAAATGTCAAACTTGCATCTCGCCAAACGTGGAGGATTTAAAGGAATAAGGTTTTATTCCGTGGAAAATACTCGAAGTGAATCCTTTATATGAACATGAAATATTCGTTGGTTGTAGGAGAGTAAAATGTACCTAGTCGAGTTGTTTTCTAGCTGAATGAATACAGACAAAATGCGGATATGTTTTGTTGTTTGAGATTTAGTTTATGAAAAAAACATCAATATCTTGTTTTTGTTTGCAATCGGAGCAAAAAGTGCAAATGCATCATGTAGAGCTCAATAAATTATTCATGAGCTTGCACCCGCGCAACTTACGTTTGTGACTTGTAAACAGATCCAAACTCCAAGCCTACTTCTAGAAGCAATTACAGCCGAAGACAATGCTATTGCTACTGTACAGTTCTAAGAAAAGCTGATCCAGTCCTGCCTCTTATTATTAACTTTGCATATTATGTCACGTTTTTGCTGCGCAGTCCTCATTTCTCATTTCAATTGATGCTGTCCTTGTACATCCAATAAAGCGTTCTATCACGTATACTTAGATACACGTTATCTAGCATCATCGTGACCGACAACCCGGCATCAACAACTCGGTCAAGACGAAGCGCTAAAGTTTCGTGTTGCAAGAAAGCAGCGGATAAAAACAACAGGAATCGTGAGCAAATAAACCGTTAATGCTTCTTGACTGGCATGCAGAATGGAGTTGCGTTGACTTTCTACTTCACTGGAGCAGATTGCAGAGAGACCTGAATCAGCTAAAGTAAAATTAAAGCGGAGAAAGCGACTGCATATGAAGTCATCCACGGTTCAAGGCTTATTCAGCATCGTTATTTAATATTATCACCTTGAAGCAGGTGTTTAAAAGTGGAAAAAGACTACATCCAGAGAATAGTTACGAAGACGCTCAAACTTTTCCACGCTTGGAGGAGAACTTTATTACGCCACACAATTATTGCATGCGAGTGTGCAGTCTTTATGCAAGAACTTTCTACAATGAAAGTAATGAAGCTGTATTTGATAGACCCATGATTCCAGCGGTGTTTTGTGCAAGCTAATAATTTCAGGGGACAAGTTGCTGTGGAGGAACTAATTAAATTAAGCGCATTCACTGCATGATCATCTTTATTGTGTTCAGATGCGAAAGTTTACCTATGTATGTTATGAAATGCATGTTATGTAATGTGCAACGAGCTGTTTCGAAGATGAAGATGGCTGTTGTATTTATGTAATGGGAGCGCATAAATTTAATTGTTCATTGTTCAGTAGTTTTCGCTTGCAACATTTTCTCGTCATTTTTCCCTTTCCATAAATTTTTCAAGCTGGTTATGCTGTGTGACGAAGCAACAAGTGAATACATCTAAGTCAAATTCTGCCCTTTTAGCACATTTCTTTCGTTCCACTTACCATGCTTTCGCACTACAATGGCGGAGTCAGAGGAGAATTTGAATGAACTCGGGCAACGTTGACTTTCAATTTACATATTCACACAAAGTTATTCCGTTGCATTTTAACAACGTCTACATTGTGGACTTGAAAAGTGAAAGTTCTACGTATATTTCACAACAGCAAAATGTCTGGAAACATGAACAAGCCAAAGCAAGCAGACTTTGTAATATTAGTGAAAAAACGGATATAAAGAATTTTTAGATCACTTTAACTTTACTGTGTTGTACTATCACGTCATTACTTTTCCCTCCAGTTTGTCCAATCCTGCCATTCTTTCTCAGCATATTTTACAGATCACTGGATGTTACATTTAGAAGATTTTTGCAATAAACTTGAATATTAGTTATCAGTACTTAATTTAGTAGTAAAATGGAAAACATCTGTTAACATTAACGGTGTGTTAAAATCATGTTTCAAGATTAACGTAACTCTTCCTAGCATATCTTTGAACCTTAAGATTTGCAACCTTCAACAACTACATCGTGTTAGTTTTATGTAATATTTCAGCAATTCATGCAGTTAAGGACACATTTCCAGCTGCTACATCCTTGAAACTATGAAGACTAACATTACATCATGTCCATTTAATCATTCAGTGAAGCGAAGTTCTTAATACAGATCGCAATTTCCTTGCACCCCTATATTAAGTAGAGTAAAACTCCGCAAGTAAACCCCCTGGAATGAGCCTTAAAACAATGGAATTTTCTTTATATGTCATATGTACTAAAGATACATTATTCTCGGAGCTTGGATGAAGACATCTTGAAAAAAGGATATATGAAGTCATTTATTAGGACATTGATAGAGTTTTCTTGTTTTCCATGCTCCATGACGCATTCAAGCTGTTTGTCGACCTCTCATTCCCAAATAGCCAATTTCGTGATCTGTCACGTCCTCAGCTCACCATCACTGTTTATGACCGATCACATAAACACAATATGGATACAGACCTGTTTCACACATTTACACTTTTAACAAAAGCCTTATATTACGTGCGAATAGCACTTTTGGTAAATAACTTATCCATGCTGAAATAATCTATATTTACTCATGTGATTTTCGCAGAAGTCCTTTCGACTCTCCAAGGAAATGTGTTTACCTATTACAAGCACCTTTCATTCAAAGACGCGTTCGTTCCAATTCCAATACACAGTGGGCACTTTCCAAACTGGTTTGGATTTACTGTGCAAATATCTCCTACTCAATGTAAACAAGTTTAAATATCATTAACACCCACTCACTACATTCTCTGCCTTCCATCTGCTTTTCTTTTGAGTAAGGTGGCAGCGGCAGCGTTAGTAGAGTTTTAGCTCTTTAGCGTTTTATGCTCTTACTGCGTCGTTTAATGAATACCGGAACGAAGCAAGTAAATTATTTGTGTTGATGAACTTGTCAGTGGCCCTTTTTTGTGATTAAAAAGCACAGGCAAGATTTTGCAGACATTCATTCATAGGACCAGAAAGTTAGTATTTTGGAACAGCCTATGTACGTTTTTATCATACTACTACCATTTTCCATTTAAGTCTTACTGTAATAATATACGCGAGAACATTTAGAAAAGTAATTTGTATGATGTGAGTAAATGCGGCATACTCTGAGTCGACCTTTTGCTTGTATCTTCACCACATCAGAGGTGGAATATGTGTGAAATTAAGTACCCTTGCTACAAATGGAACTAGAAAGACACATCTACGTTTTAAGAATTCTCATGCCATCCCTAAAAATTCACATTAACTGGGTCTACCGAATCTTACGTAATTTCTCCAACTGAACGAGATAGTTATTAGTTGTTCTTGTTCCGTGGTGATGTCTGTCATGTAAGGGCACTTTGGGAAGCTTGTGCATTCCATGCCCATACGCCTTGTGGTTTGACATCGTTGAGTGTCCTCATGAAAACGTGAAGTCTTTTCCAAACCGAACAAAATGAGAATCTCGTGCCGTGATACTCTTATTTTCATGTAGAGCGGCGGTGTGGCGATAAGTATAAAGTACTTATATTTTTGCTTGATATGGTTGCTTGAACCTTTTGCTAGTTTTACACTTGTCGGTTGAGTCGTGCAGAAGAAGAGAGAAAATGTGCTGATAAATTGGAGAAAAGAGTAAACCGTGCACTATCAGGGCTCTACATACCCAGGATGAACTACAACTTGTGCAGAAACACGACAAGAAAGGAAAGAGACCCGAGTTACTTTTGCTCTTTGCTGGTAATGCTAAAATATATCAACTTCCAACTTTGGAACTCTTTTACGATTCTAAAACGAATAACCGACGTCTTTTCTCTCGAGAGAGGAACCGTAATTTGATGTTACTTGCTTAGCTTTTATTAAACTGCATGTATTGCATTGTATTGGCGTCTATCAGTTTAGGAAGTAGATAGAATACTAAAATACATTACAGATATTGGCAGATACTGTATTTACAAGTGTAGCCTTTTCCTGTATAAAAACAATCTTACAAGTTTTTTGCGTTCCAATCTTTAACCGATTTAGGAATTTGGTTACTTGCCACTATGATTTAACATCTTTTATTTAATAGTATAAAGCGGGAGTTACTGTAAATTCCATCCGGGGTTTCTCGAAAAGGACAAATATTATTAGTCATGCCCAACACTAAAGTTTATTGCTTAAAAGGTTTCTGACAGATTCAAAACAACTGAAAATACAAAGATGAAAAATTACTACCAGCAAATGCTCCCCACGAAGCGAAATTTGTTAACAATGATCGGATGTTTTTTTTTGTATTTTTTTGCCATTAATGCATTAGTTGTTTTGTAAGGAATAAACATGGCAAGACACAAATATTTTTCAATTTTTAATACAGCATCGCACTTCCTGAACGCCTCTTTTATATGGAAAGTATGAAAAGTTTTATCTACTTGCCATTAAAAACAGAACGCTTCCCAGTTATTGAATTACGCTTGGAACTAGAACGGAATTGAAAGAAGCAGTTTTGTTCTGAATACGAAAGAAGTGTTTAGAGTCTAATACAAGTTTTTTGGAGGATTTCTTGCATGTGCATAAAACATGGATAGATGTAAAAGTTTTTTCAATAAACCTTTTCAAGTACAAAACGAAGAAAGTGACACTTCCTGCACACGACAACTGTGATATTTGCTGCTACAAAACAGAAAATTATGTATGCATGTTTTGTTTTCCAAAGAAGAGAAAAATGGAGTAGAGCATGGCAAGTTTTCATGAAAACATTACCATCATTATTGAAGGCGAAAATATGTTGTTTTAAAAGGATCACGACCATCATCGCTAGTGTCCTTACATAGTAATGTGAAACAAACAGTCTGATTTATCCATCTGTCAGCCAGCCAGATTCAAGTTGAGATATTTTTGTTTGGAGAATTTATGTAAGAAGTTTGAAACTAGGTCGCTTATAGATAGATGGGAAGAGAGGTTCCAATAAAAATATTACCTATCTAGTACATTCACACTACAGAAGTGTGAAAAAAGTTTGGCGTTGGACAAACAAAACACGGATGCTGAATGAGGTCCCAAGCAGGAATCGGGAGGATTTTTTTTTGTTTACAATGGGTCGAGTACCCGTAATTTTTAACAAGTTGGATTGAGCGAGCGAATGTTTTCAGAAAAGAGAAAGTTTTTGGAGTTTACACAATGTGGAATATTGCTGCTTTTGAGCATTATGCTACATCGTTAAGTGCAAAAATGCTGACTGAATTCGGCTCTAGAGACACACTCTTTTCTGAACTCATTTTGAAGAGAAGCCACATTGCTAATGTAAAGTGTGGAACTAAAAATGTTTGTACAGTTGAGTTACAAGTTTCCGCTATTTCTTTCAACTCCCGAAATCTGAATTTTTCATGGCCAGCTCACGGGTTTTCAAATAACAGTTGTTTGGTTGATTTATTTATTATTCCAATATTTTTTCCATCCTACGAATCGTCAAATTATCTCCATTTTTTATTTAAGTCTTCCATGATAAGTCTGGGAGATTGAATTCTTCGAAACTTCTAATTGCCTTGTCTCTCTAATGACTCTAACTATTGTGAAGGTTTGTGTACAAGGAAATAAATAGTACCTTAATGGAAACTGTCCGTCAGACGAAAGTTTACGAGATCTCTAAAAATCTTAAGCCCATTGCCTAAATGAACTTCTGAAGAAAACTCATGAAATATAAATACCATTTCCAAGTGTACGATAACAAATATGTTGCAATAATGGAAGTACTAATGGACACAGTTATGAGTTTTTTCACAGTTCATTTTGTATTACTGATCTTTTGCTTGCAACGCAATACATAACGTTACAATGATACTACGTATACTTGTCAGGGTGTGGTGCAAATAAAGAAATTGGGAGTAGGAGGAACACTTCTATGTACACTTGTTTACTCCTGTTCATAATCATTCGGTTCAACGCACAATTTTTGTGGAGCTCTACATTTGTATTCCCCTGTCGTATTTAAGCACTGGATATTTCCGTGTCTGAACTTTTAGTTGATGCATCTTGAGCTTTCCAACTAGTCAGTTGGTAGCGGGAAAGTGGCAGGCACTGACATCATTATATGAGCTCATTGTCACGGCAGTTTAACAAACATTTGACTGGGCATTAAACAAATGTGTTTCATTTCTTTGATACTTAAGAATTGGACAAAATTTTCTACTGTGGTGTTTAACTGCCTCGAAATTGAAACGTCGTAACTTGTTCAGAGAAATATTTTCTAGTAAAAAGTCTTGCTGTCATCACTTTAAACACGCAGATCCATCTTCATTATAAAAACTTTCGCTCGTTTTCCTAGAATTGTATATTCAAGATAATAACTTTAAACGAGTATAAAATTATACGTATTGTATCTATATGTATAATATTTAAAAGTACAGTGTACGTTCAATGTAATGCCACCCATTTTATAACAGGAAAAACCTAGTCTTGTAACAAACTACAGGACGTAGGAGTTAATGTTTGTAAGAGTCCACATTTCTCGAGTCCTTTGGCCCATTATCACTCATGGTCAGCGTATTCATTAGTTAGCAGAGTTAGAATTTTCAATAGTATAAATACTTAATGTTATTTGTGTTAGTCACTTATATAAGCATCAGCATCACACAATTATCTTTTCAAAATCAGCCTTCGTTACCTTTGATTTGATGGGGACATTCTTTTTAATAGTTTGACCTTCCTTCCTCAGTCTTAATTCTTGTGTCCAAACATTTTGCTAATAATATTTTGCTTTGTTTGCTAATATTTAGAATTTTCTATATTTTGTTATTCGTGGCTTTTATAGCTGAAAGAGTCGATACTTGTAAGAGTCAAAACGCCCCAGGATCGACTCTTAAATTGAGCTTTCACTATGTATGTAACTTTCGCTGTTACTACAAAATTACATACGCCCACAATACTTTTTAGCACTCCATCACATGAAGTTGTTAAACAGCCAGTACTTAAATTTAATACCTAACATTTCCCGTTTATTGTTGCAGGCCGAAGCCCTACAGCTCAACATTAATTATCATTATTTTCAGTCTGAAAAACAGAGTAACTCATTTATCTCTTCCAGACATATTATTTCAAGAAAATGCTTGTAATTCATTCTCTACACTAACGTTGTATAGAATAGATTTGTAATTTTTTTAAACATGGATGAGTTACCATTTCACAGTTTCCAGTTGACGTTCTCTTGTCTACTGTCGTGTTCAAATGAAGCAACTTTGATCATTAGTTAGCGGAGCTTTCAGACTGTTTTAGTTTTCTTTTTTTCTTGTGTCATTAATTTTACTCATCAAAGAAGAAACATTAACAACAAACTTCAACTGTACTTTGAGTTCTGGCAAATGAAATTGTTCATTACATTTTACATGTTATGTGTGTGGTGTAAAGTAACTGCTATTGTATGCGCAATTTTCCAATTGTAAGTACCTAAGACAAATTGAAACATCTTTCGGAATGTCAGTAGATTGATCATGGAGAATAATTGAAAATTCTATTCCATTTTAGGCTCATTTTATTTACAGAACAACAATACCCAATAATGCATTCTGTCAAGATATTTGCATGCTAGACAAGAGTAAATCAACTATAAAAATTTATATTTCGTTTTCTGCTTGACACAAATAAAATTAATTGAATTTTGGCGAAGCACTCCCTCAACTTTTTCTGGAATGTGATGTTTTTTATAATAATGTTCCAGTTGATTTTTCCTGTATGCATCTGTATGCGTCATTTTACAGTATGTACAGAGACAGAGATTCAAGTTATAACTCATTCTTTACTTCCAGTAATTTTTCATCCCAATACGAAAGAGGACATGCAGCGCTTGATGATTTATGGCCATTGCAAACAATGTTTGAGTAGAATACTCAATGTAAATGAACTGGACATAAAGAACAAAGAGGAAGAAAGCAATAAAATGGACTTAAGTTGACGTACATTTAGATGTATAAGATATTTATTCTGCCTGTCTCGCATTTTCTTTCTGTTGCTTCACTGCCATCATGATTCACTCATTATCATTATCACAAGAAAAAATGCATGAGAAATCATATTTTGCGTCTTTTCCTCCTTAGAAGCGTCACATTTCCGCCAAACTCGAAAGCAGGAAGTCATGAGTCATGTCGTGATGAAGCAATGATGTAATGAACAACCGTGCAAGTATAACTTCTTTTGTTAATATGCTTTTGTGACTCGAGGGTAGTACTCAAATTGTGCTGCTATCGTCAATGAAATTCGAAATTGGGTTTTGCTTTCCGTATGCTAATATCAATCTTTTCATTGAGTTATCAAGTCAATGCTTCAAGTCAACTTTTTATTACGTTTTCCCTTCCTTCAAGTTAAATGCATTTCATTGATGTAGAAACGCACGATAATAGCGACAGTCGTTTCTAATAATAATATGAAAAACGACTCATGAATGAGTGCGATTTCCACTCTTTTCTATGATGAGTTCACTAAAAGCGCCAGTGAACTCAATACTGAGAAAGACGCAACAAAGAAATAAACACGCAGTATGAAGTCCTTTTCATTTGACAGGAACTAACCAAGCAAAGGGCATGCATGGCAATAGAAAGCAGGTCATCGATATGATTTTGTATTTTTTCGCTGTTAGCGATATTCCTACTTTTACTCAAAGTCGAATGCATTCTACAAAGCAATGGAAGTAAAAGTTAGATGGTGATGCATTGGGTACAAACTGACAGTATCAAGTAAGGCCTTTCAAAGAAGGAAAGCTCATTGTGCACGAGAATGGTTTTATTGTGGTGCGACTCGTACTTTCACAAATAGAGCAGCAGATATTTCACCCGACATGTAGGTGATTTATGATCATAGACAATAATAACTTGAAAGATGAAGGTTCACCCTTGTCGACTTCTTTTATTTTGCTTTCCCTTTAATTCTCAATCCATTCATCATTTCATCTCTAACTAGAAAAAGTTTAGGATCGAATCTGCAAAAGCTAATGCATCATATCATGTTTTATGCGAAAAAGGCCCTTATCATTCACATCTGACTACAAGCGTAACAAGGATAAAAAACTAAAGTGTATTGCCGCTTTAATGATTGTGTGGTTGGAATAATTTATACAGAATTTGCACTTACAATAATCAAGAAAAAATAGGGGATTTTTGTTATGATTAAATGGAAAAAGATTACCGCTTTTCTAAGAGATACCATCAACATAAAATAAAAAAGCGCGAACGAAATTAATCATAATATTCATTCGTTATCCAAAAATGCCACAATGATGCAAAGATACAAAGATGCAAATAAAATAAGCATGGTACGAGAAGAATAGTTTCAGTAGCATCATTTGTACCTATTTTCACCACAAGGTGTTTCCTATGCATACTTTCACTTTATTTATTTTCCACTTTTCATACTACTAATTCATAAGAAATCAGGGACGATCTCAGCATGTCGTCAGCCCAATGTTGACTGCGTACGGTAGTAAAATAAGAAAAATAAGTCTCACAGATCTGCTTTACGCAAACAAATCCTCGTAACTTAACGTAAAAATGAACTGTTTGTGTATACCATCAGTTTATTCTACCATTCTACGTACTCACTGGGAAAACTAGTTTTCAGCAGTTATTATCTTAGAGTGCACGGTAGCGTGGCGAAAGTGTCTGTTGCACCCTGGTGTGTAATCCACCAATAAAAGTCCAGCGAAAATAATCATAAAAGGCTTTCTGTGGGCAGAGGCAGATTGAGAAAAGCAACTGCTGCAAGTCAGCGTAGCTTGCAAAACAGCCTTAAGGTTTGGAAGTGCAAATACCAACCAGGCCAGATCTAATCAACTTATTTTACAATTTTATGTGCCGAGGATTTGTTGGAAATAGAATTTCATAAAGTATAATCTAGCATTAAGACTTGTTAGCATTCCTCAGACGACTTTTAAAAGTTGTTTATCAGACAGACAAGATAACATTGGTGGGGTTAGACATAACAGCTTTTACTACAATATTCACAGTTGCATTTATGACAACTTAATATTCATTAATTATAACAAAGTGAATTTAAAAGCGCTTTATATTTACACTTGGATAACCAATTTTAATAACGTAGTATATACAATCTAAAAATTTAGCACACCTCATGTAGCTAGTTCATCCTTTACAAAATTAACAAATTTTTCCTATTCATAAATCATGTTAGAACATGAATTTAATTAATTTCCATTCGTGGTTTAAAAAACAGCAACACAAAAAAGTGGACAGCAATTTAATGGGATAAATGGAGCAGAAGGTAAAAAATCAGGAAAAATCGTTCTTACCGTTTACCGTTGTGTATCGGCACAACATCAGAGAGGAGTTTTCGCGAGTCCTTTTCCTCTGATAACTGAACCGTCCATGGATGGGAGTGTTGGTGATCAAATTGGTTATCAAATTGGTGATGGTCCATCGTTGATGTTTTTTATTTCAACCAGAATTCTTTACATTGAACCAACATTTACATGCAACGTAATTTGCCAAGGGCATCCTGATGATGGTAATGACTAAAAGAAAACTTATTTGTTAAAGACAATGGACGGTTCAGTTACTAACAATATAAACCGAATTTTTACCAGTTGTTCATTTAAGTGCTAGGATTCATATTTACATAAATATTGTGCTCATACAAAATGATAAAAAACGTGCAAAATGAATCTTTGTTTAAGATTCATTTGAGGTAGTAAGGGAAAAGCAGACAAAGCAAGTTTGGTATAACTTTAAAAACTTGGGAAACAATCAACGGATTAAACTGTCAGTGTATGAAACCGAAAGAAATAGATGCGATGAAACTACTGTTTTGGGTCTGGATACTGTATTTACCTTTATTTGTAAATGAACAGTTGAAAGTAATAAAAGCTGGCAACCATACATTATACCTATGATTTGGTAATCGTGAACATAGAAATAAATGTAGCGAAATGGGAGGAGGTGCTTTCGTTTTCTCGGTTTTTGGAAAAAGCACAAACAGCGGTAGGAAAACAGCTTGAATAATGCGACCACGAAATAAAATAAAATAAAATAAAAGCCTTTATCTTGGGTTTCCAACTCATTTTTCACACCTTATTTCTCCAAGCGGATGTCTAAAACTTTCATATTATTGATTTTAAATGAGTGGTATATATTTTTTAACAACTTTTACACTTTATTCTAGGCTACTCCTCCGCAGCACTAATGGCAATAACGGTAGCAATTCCATTCGCCAACCGTGTGCTGCATAACAATGAGGTCGGTCCATGGACAAATATCTACCAAGCGTTTTTTCATACATATCTCGAGCTATATCTTGGGAACTCCTGCTTGGGTAAGTGTTTTTTAAATCTATCATAAACAGCTTCGACTTTTGTGTATTTCAGTATTTTATAACAGAACATCCAAAACTTTTGTCATTTCTAAACTCTCGAATGCATCAAACTCAGCTTCAGCCAAGTAGTCAATTCTTTAAACAGTTACACTGGAAAGGACGCGGGAATCCCGTTTACATCTCGACTTTTGTCAATGGTTTTGTTTCTGACACTTTTGTTTGGACTGAATTATATTCCAGGTATCGGTGTGATGATGTTGGTGGCACTTACAATGGAGAGGTAAGTACTGTTTATACGCAACTAGTGCAACTTTGTTTAGAACAATATTTCTAGTAAAAGTACATGCTTGAACCACACCCATAATTATTATTTACAC
>VYYJ01003476.1:0-16498 GCA_021029165.1 Cyphoderus albinus | reverse complement strand
ACCGATGATAAAGCTTGTTTGTAGAAAACAATGCGATCATGCTCTGAGAAAATGCTAGGAATAATGACGAATCTTTAAGTACTGTGGTGCTATGGCTAACTATTGTTAGCTGCCACCACACTTTCTCTTTTCGTCTCCTGCTACATCAAACTTTTTATCAAGGAGCGTAATAATAATAATAGAGGAAAGGCAGAAAAAGATACCAGGCAAAATTGGTGATAATCAGGAAAAGGCTGTGCTGTGGATGTTAATGTAACGTTATAAGAAGGAGAGCAAGGTAACAACAGCGGAGCCTCAGCTCGGCTCAAGCAGCTCTCTTCTTCGTCTCCCCTTATGTTACCGACCAGGATTTGATTGCTGCAAAGTAACTCGACTCATGCTTTCCCTCCGTCCTTTCTCAAAAGGCAAAAAATAAGTGCTTTTTGTGTTGAAAACAGCAGCAACAACGGTAATGACTCTCGCAGCGAACCACCAACCTCCACACAGGCTTCTTATTTCTTTTTTACAGTGTACAATTTTATTTTCTCTTGAATAATTTCCTTATACCAGGCCGGAGAAAGAAAGTAAGAAACCTCCCTGCCGCTTTTTATAAAAAGAGAGTCGTGCTATACAATCACTATTTTTGTAGCCGCACTACCGCACGATTTTATAATCATCACCAACCCGTGTCATGATAAACACAACACAACACGACCGTCTCCATCATTACCATCAACCTCATGCTATGTTTTCTCATCATTTATTTGCCCAAGCTGAATTGAAAGCGTTGGCGCGTTTCGCCGTTTCTTGGTAAAGATTTTCCAAGAACTTTACCTTGGCTTGTGATAACAGAATACCTTGGAAAGGAAAGTAGAAAAGCGCGTGCAGCGCGGAATATCCAACTCTAATAAAATAAGAGCCGCGTTCATTCACACAAAGCGAATATTTGGAATAAAAGGCGCAAGTCGTGCCGTTGCATGAGAAGAAGAGAGAAAAATCGAGGCAAACCCCATCTTCATTCTTTCCCCCGACATGACATCAAGCTAAAATAACAAAGCGTCGTCAACACCAACAAAGACTAGAGATACCTATCACACGAGCGTATATGTACCTATTTTCATTCACTCCACTCGCGAAGCAAAAGCAGAGGCAAAATTCTGTTTTTCTTTGCTTGCTGGGTTTTACCAATTCCAGCGGACCGTGAGTGTGCTCCAGGAAAAGACGAAACAGAATTCCACCTTTTCAAGCTTTTCTGCACCTTCTTCCCTTGGCAAAAATTTAGAGTGTCATCATTGTATTACATTTTATTCCACTCCCTTCCCTCTTTACGGCACTCGAGACTGCGACAAGGTAGGAGTTAAAGGAAGGGAGAAGAGGACGCGTTCGTTTCATCTTTGTGCTGTTGTTGCTGTTCTCTTTTTGTTGCTCTCTACGTGTGTGTCTACCATTGTGATTGGAGTTTTTATGCCTATGCATGCATGCATCCATGTTAATATTGACGATGCCTTATTTTCTCCAATTCCCTCCATCTTCTCCATTTTCAGTTAACATTTAGGACACTCCTCACTCTATGAAGAATCATCTATCTCATGCGAGCTGGTGGACTGAACGAGACATATTGGCGGAAAAAGTTGGAATCCATGTAGAGATAAAAAGGAGAGGGAATAGAAGCGAAAGAAATGAAAATAGCAACCAGCAATGAGAATAAGAAAAAAGGCTTTCCATCTCCACTCTAGTTTAGGAGCGCTACTTCGCTTTTCCTTGCAGTTCTTATCATCGTCCTTCTTTTGCGAAATGTTGCCAGCTGCGTTTTGTTACATACAACGCGGCTAGTGATCTATTTTCAGCAGAGCTACGGTTAGAAGTTGAGTCACAACTCCACTCCTCTGCCATTCCATCTCCATTTTATGTTGTACAGTGTAGGTATGTACCCGTGGATGAACGTGCGACAGGCACGCAACAAAATAACCAGGCCCATTATAATAATAATAACATTCCCTCACTCCTACTTCTGGTAGCTTTAGAGTTTCATATGACGTATACTTCAACTAACTAAGCCAGTGTAAGCAACAAGCCCAAAGTCACTTTGTATAACGATATCTGCTTCACTGGCCCTACCAACTTTCTCTGGAGAACTGTCATTTACATACGCAAAGTACGTACACATATTCATGGAGAGAAGCAAGAGGGCTAACGTTTATTTCCTTCTCTCCAGTTTGGTGCTTATTTTTTTGCCTGGAAGCTAGATGCTCCAACACCAACGAACCGGGAATAAAACGCACTTCCGCACATAACGCATTTTTCAGAGAGATGGACACACTGAGGAAAAATAAAGGCAGGGGAGGGAAAGGGTCAGCTTTGCACTGAAAATGGACATCGTTAGTGGAGTGGAGATAAAAAATGGTTGCAGGAAAAGGCTTGTTTTGTTTGAAAGGACAAGGAAACAAACAGAAGGAAATGGGAACGTGGCACTACGTCGATAGTGCCTCTGCCGCCGCCACAGCTATCGGTGATTTTTTTCGAAGATAAAGCTCCTGCGGACAAAAATCATATTTGGTGGAAAATAAGGGGAAGCTGCAGCAAGCAAGTACCAAGTATGAAGCAAGTAGAACGCGTTATATAGCAGAGAAAGTAACGTGAAGCAGGCGATTCTCTCTTATCTTTTTAGTTTCTCAGAAAGTGGAATGTGAGCTCAGTTGAGTTTCGGCTTGTTGGTCGTCGTTGTTCTCTTGATTATGACGATGTCTGTGAACCTTGTATTTGATCATGGAGACGATGATGATGGAAACTCCCACTTCACTTTCATTCTTCGGTTCGGCCTCGTCGCCTTCAAACCACGGCACAAACTGAGAGCAAGCAAACATATAACAGACACAAAGTTGATAACAGCAAAGCGTGGAAAGGGAATACAAGAGAGCTTTTTCCCTTTTTCCACTTGCCGCTTTTCGTGGAGTGAGCAAAGTGAAAGTACATAAAGTGTGCGCATCTATATATTTATAGAATGCATGCATGGTCGGTCGAAGAGAAGAGAGGAGAAATGAAATCAGATGAAGTGAGACTCAACTCACCCATTTCTGGGAACAGACAAGAGAACTCTCAGACAAGAAAGGAATTGAGACTTGCATAAAGTTACAACTTGGGCGCCCAGTCTTTTCCCCTGGTTTTCTACAACCTGCATCATCATCATCTTCCCCGTTCATGAGAATTGACTCTATGGGGAGAAGATAATAAGAATTCTACTTTCTTCGCTTTCATGGGTTTTCAGCTCAAGCTCTGGATCTTGACTCACTCTAAAGTGATGAAATGCACATAGACACATGATCATCTTCACCGTAACTTAGCAGACTATAGCTACACAAAACGGCTGAGTTTGCGAGAGATGAAAGAAAGAACGAGAGGTGGAAAAGTGGAGAAGGAATAAAATAAGAAAAGTACTAAGGAGAGAGTGAAACAACCATGAAGAGAATCCTGGCTTGATTACTTGTGTTTCAGTCTCTTAGTGTATGGCTGATACACATATGGAATGTTAGTGACTTTGTGAGAATGGAAAGGAGAGAACTGGAGAATGAGCTCGGAGAAAATAATAAGCTACAATATGAAAAAGAGAGAAAGAAAGAGAGAGAGAGAGTCTTCTTCGTGTTTAGTCTATTATCGAAGAGTTTCACTTTATATTATTTTCCCTCACTTCTCCTTTGTTCTCTTCTGATTCTTTTCCACTCCTCGAGCAAATCTTTCAGCTTGGTTACGCACAGAGAAGGGGCACCGTTTAATATTTGTTATTTGTCCTTTTTATTGCCAATAACTGCTGTTTAGTTTGTTTGGCAATATTGAAGTTCTATGAAAAATATGTTTGTTCTCAGTGAAGTCACATTTTGCTCAGTTACATTGTACGAATTTCTTGTCGTAAATCTTAGGATGATTACCGGAAAACATAAAGTAACACTAATGATTACGGAGTAACAAGACAAATTAATGATTATTTATAGTAGCTATTAAACTAGGCTTTTATACACCAATAATTATTAATAAATACGTACATGTGTCACAGTGAGAGCAGTTTTGTGTAACGTATTCTTATAGAAATGAGCAGAAAATGAAAATCTGCGTCAAACGGAAGGAAGTGTCTTTTTATAGCGGCAAAGGAAGCCAGGTGTACATACCCAATGCTCCCTTCGTGTGCCGAGGCAGCTCTATTGTGCCGGGCCATTAGGAAAGGATGTTGTAAGAAAGGTGACAGCGACAGACTTCCTTTCAATCTTTAGTTCATCGTGTGCTTAGCTTGGCGTTTAGAGATAAAGTTACTTACTCGAAAATTTTGTATTGTCACTTCTTTGTCCTTCTCTTTACTTGATCTGTCACATGGTTGCCACATCTCCACTTTTCTATTGTTTCAAAAACCGACGTTGACGTCGTTTTCCCTCTTGCTGCTTCTCCTGTAATGGACAGTGTGCCCCATTTACTTCCCATTCTTCATTACGTGCGTCATCCTTCGGAACGTGAATGGAAACATCTCAATACAAACTCTTAACAACCATAGGAAAGAAAGGAAGGAGCCCATTTCCGAGCCCTTATTCGTTCATTTTTGTTTTGCGCCCTGAACATTCCCGATGGAGCGTCATTGGGGAATTGGGAAAGGTGAAAAAGAAACACTGATCAATTTCTTACAAGATCCTATTAGATCAAGATTGACTTTGAACACTTTGCAATGGGCAATTGACCCGAGAGTTTCCAAACAAAACTTTTGGCACGTACTTTCATCCGGTGTTTCTATTTTTGGCAAATTAAATTTTTAGGATTGTTCTATAACGCTTTTCAGTCATACTTAAAATGTATGTTACACCTACATATTTACGTGCACTTGTGGGTATCACAATGGGTACAGTAAAACTAAGTGTTCGTTATGGTTAAAGATGTGACGGATGTTTTGCTGAACAAAAATAGACGCATCTACCAGAAAATTGGGATCAAATAGATTTTCTCATCTTTAAGTGCTTAGTTGATACATCGTTTTACATTATATCTATTACCATTTACCATTATTACGAAATAGCTTCATTGACCATAAGAAAGATCGTGCGGGATATTTGCGTGGGCTCTGTTTTACATGCCAAAATAACTCACGTAGAAAAGAAAAACTAAAGAGACGGTAATTACTTATCCTTAGTATTATAGTATTTTTGTATTCTTTTGTAATGACTGTATTAAAGTTCATTTACGCAACAGGTAGGATAGCGGAATGGAATAATTTTAGTGAGAATCAGACCAAGTTGAAGATTGAAGTCTAACAACTTACTTTACGTTCATTATTGAAATTGGACCAATTTAAAACATTAGTGTGCAGCTTTGACAAAAGCTGTTGTTTGTTATGAAAGCCTTGAATTTGTCGGTTGGTTGGTAGCGAACGAAATTGGAGTAAGGTAAAAAAGAAACTGACTGTCCTGGCTGACTTGGCATAGTAATGCTCTCAATGGATTTGTTTTCCACTCTCCACATATCATTAGGTTTACATATGTTAAACCAAGCCGAATAGCCCTCCCGACAAAAAATAGACTGACAAGAAGAAAGGAGAGAAACAACAGTGTTTTTGGAACAACATAGAGGAGGAAAGCAGCCGAAATTTTCTTTATTGGTATAAAGGGCGTTATTATTTTCGCTTCCTTTCTTCTTATTCGGTATTGTTACTCGAAACGAAGAAAAGAAAAAGCAGAAAGAAAGGTAAACAGGATAATAATACTCACATGCGACGACACACACACAAAGGACATTTATACTAGTTGCTCATTGGCTGTTTCACAGAAGGAATCATGTATCATCATCTTCTGCTGTGTGAGTGAGGGAGCTTGTATTTCGTAGAACTCAAGGACGAACCTTATTATTACTGCTTTCTCCGACTTTCTTTCTTATTCGGAGTTGGCAATGGAGACATGGAGACAGGAGCAGCAGCGATGTTATTCGAATAGTAGGCAGGAGAAATTCTGGAGGATACCGTTTCACTTTACGATCTCCTCTCCTTTATCCCCCTTTTAAAAGTAAGGAAGGGAAAGGAAGCAGAATAGAAGTAACTTGAACACTATGCAAGTAATAAACTTGCATTGATCCGGCAAAGAAACTAGAAAAGAGAAACTGGTATTCATCGGAGTCTTTCTTCCGTCAAAATACTATATTGACAGGTAGCAGAAGTTTATTGCGAAAAAAGGAGGAAAGGTGAGCAGCTGGTTCATTTCATTCCTTGAAACATCATCATATCGCAGCAACTCTCTTTCACTTTATTTCACTCACTCGTTACCAGTCTGTGAGTAGTGCCGTATACGTACCTAATATAATGTAATAGTCTTGTTCCACTTCCACCGGGGAAAAACGAGTGGAGTGTGTGCAAAGATGAAGGTCTACATTTTATGCTTATTCACGTTGACGTTACCTTTTCCATATTTATTTTGTCCTCCTCCTCTTGTAATGGAATCAAAGAAGCGTGTTTTTCTCTACCTTATCATCGAATCCGAATCATGTATGAAATATTATTCACACAAGTCAACATTACCGACTGTGCTATTATTGTAAGTCTCTTGTAGAGTGAGACGGGGAAAGCTCCCATTTTATTTTTCCATCACCCCGGTCCTTCTCTCTGCTGAGACCGACACTACATTGATACAAAGATCGATAGAGGAAAAATAATGTGTAACATTTTAATGCATACAAAAATATGAACAAGGAATAACAATATCACATCGCATCATAACGTATGGAGGCATCGCGTGTCTTTCACCGACAAGTGAAACATTTCATTAACATCCTTTTTCTCAGAATGTAGGTACACACACGTCCCCATTCCGCTTTCCAAATTTTTTCTCCTTGGTGCTCGCTCGCTCACTTTCACTTCTCATCGCTCCTCAGCTCCCTTCACTTCATATTTTTTCTTTTCCTTCCTCGCTTCATCGTCATCATCATCATGATCATCGAACAAATGTGTGATACGTCGCTACTTTCACCTATTCTTTCTCATCATCATGATCATGACCGTGCCAAATAATGCGTCTCGTGTATGAAGCAGTAACCATCCGCCTTTCTCTCTTTAGTGATGATTCCTACTGCCATAGTGCTGGAAGTTGTTTTTAAAGGAAAGAAAATAAAATTCAGGTAAAGCTGTAGAGCAGAGGCAGATGGTTGGTGCTGGCACTGGTATCTTCATGAAACGCTCTCCAACTCCGTAGACAAGATGAGAGACAAACAGACTTTTCCTGCAAGCAACCAATCTTTTTCAATACTTTGTAGGAGAAAAACCAAGAGAACTTTTTTGGAGAAAAAATCTAAAAGTGGAGTGGAAACTGGAGAGACTTAGGTATGAACATCGAAACGTACTACTCACGTTGACGACAACCATGGTTTCCTTTTATCCCAGATGGATCCATCTTTTCACCAGTCCCATTATCATTTCACTGGTGCACAACGACGACTCTCCGACCAATTCCACTTATGTAACAGTAGCATTCGAGTCGCAGTAACGCAACACTACTCAACTTTCTGTAATGGAATCAAAATGCGAAAAAGAGTAACTCAGCCTGTGTGGATGATGAATTCCCAGAAAAGTTTTTTTCCCAGCTTACTTTTTTTCTCTCTCTCTCGCTCGCTCAAATCACACCATGCACTTTTGCATGGTTGGTTGGCGGGGTAGCAGAGACCTGAGCAGAGGGTTGAGGAGGAGAAAGGAGGAGAGAGATACTGGGAAAGCTTTATCCTGTAAGTAGAAAAATATCTTATAGGAGCGGGAAAGGCAGGATAGACAGAGAAAAGAAATATTATTTTTCTTTTCATACATACGTCTCTACTGGTGCGATGATGATGATAATAATAATGATTATAATAATAAGCATATTATACTCGCGTTTGCAGCTGAAGTAGCTCACGCTCACTTGATGCAGAAACCGGCGGCTGTGGCAATCGCAAAATTCTACCTCCATAGTTTTTCTCTTTCTCCGAAGAAAAATAATAGCAGAAGCGGAGCTACCAACCGCACACATCCATTATGCTGATAGCAAAGTGAATATTATGAGAGTGAGTCACCTTGACAGACCTTCTAGAGTTTCCCTTTTTCCTACAACGATCTTAGGATATTTTTCCTCCTTGCTCCAAATTTTTACCCTTTTTTATCATCGCTTTTCCATTTGTTGTTTAGGAGGTTACAGTGCGGAGGATGCAGATGAAGAGAGGAGAGCGAAACGCGTGGACCTTGTAATAATGTGAACAGCAAACTAAGCTGCTGGTACAACTTCACGAGTGAAAACGAGGAAAAAAGTGTAGTAAAAGGGAACCCATTTACTTTTACGTAGGAAATGGAAGAAAAAAATGAGTATGGGCATAAATATATTTTACGGGCGATGCTTAGTTTGTATGTAGTATGTGCACTCACTCTGCATGTGGACTTAGTCAGTATCTAAGCTGTTAAGCCTGAAAATGTAGCGAGAAAAAAGTGAGTGGGAGAGAAGGGAGACGAGAAGAGAGAAAGAAAAAACGCTGCTGTGATGTGCTCGCAGAGAGATGTGGATGGATGGATGAGTTGAGCGAGTGAGTACATTTATATTTTTGTGTGCTTGCTTGCCCTTGCACTACACTTTCCATTACAATATCCCACGACGATCCACAACTACCACCGCACCGCCACCATTTGCTCTCTTCTTTTTTGAAAAAATAAAAAGTCTCCACCAGCTCGCTCACTCATTCACAGTCACTCACGCTTCCTCTCTTCTGTCTCTTTGCTCCTCTCTCAAGTCAGTGTAATAAATGTACCCAGCAGAGAAGATGATATTTGTTATGTTATATCTTTTAGACTTGTTCCCTTCTTCCTTTCTGCTCTCGTTTCCTTTCCTTTCAGTTGCAGAAAACAAGAAAAAGGAGAAACGATGAGGATGAGAGTTAGAGCAGAGCGGTCGTAGTCAAAGGCATGATTGCATCTCTCTGAAAAGCAAAAGAGGGCTTTATTGCCGGGCGTAAGTTTATAAGCAACTCGCTACTGTCTTCTTGTATAAGTTAACCGGAATAAATATATGTACCAAAAAGTGGAGTCTCCAGTCTCCACTCCACCATTCAGTCATCCATCCATTTCTTATTCACATTTATAAGGCTCCTCACAAGAAGGAATGCGGTTAAGTTGTAAGCATGGAGCGAAAATGGAAAAATAAAAAACAGCGAGAGAGAGAGAGGACAAGCAAAGGCAACTTACAAAACGTAACACCGCCACGCCACTCTTCGTCACAAACATTCAAATGGCTGGATTTTCTTTGTTTTTCCACTGCCACTTACCAACTTCTCGATGCCTTTCTTTCGTTTAATATTTATGTTATATGTAGCACACTCTGAGTTGAGAAATGCCAGGGAAAAAAGAAATACGGAAAAGGAGCAATGAGCAAGTAACGGTTTCCATTTTCCATTGTATGAGTTAGAGTAGCATGTATATTTTACTACGTGTTGTTCTCTTGCGTGTACGAAACTTTTCATTCATTTCGGAAAAAGAGAAACTGCCGCGTGTGCAACTTCTTGGTGTGTGTGTGCATTCGAAACTTTTCAGGAATCGGGAAAGAGGGTGGATGATAAATAGTTAGATTTTTACTTGTGCATGAATCAAGACCTTTTCCCTTTTGACTAGTTGAGAAAAAAATAACGACAGGAAATATAGGAATCAGGCGTAGCAAACAAAGGAAAAACCAGGAGCAAAATAAAAAATGGAAAGTGCTGAAAGAGAGGAAGAAGAAAATGCAAAACCAGGAAAAAATTCATGATTTCGTTTATCTGTTTCCTTTTTTCAGTTTGAAACTTTTTATGTACCCAGACCCATTTGCTTTTTTTCAATTGTTCCATATTTATGCACCAGCTTCATTGACGATGAAGATTGAAAAGTGGAAATCGAGAATTTAAACTCTTGTGGTGCATTGGTTGTGCCACGAGAAGAAGGAACAACAATAATGATAAAAACTAGTTTTCATTCCATTCCTCTTTTTGTGTTTCAGCCCATAACCATCCACACCAAGATAGATCATCAACTTTTTCACCATTTGATCTCCATTCCTTTTTTTCTGACTGGCGAAACGAAGATGTGTAAACTCTGTTTGAAAAATCTGATAAAAAGATGTATAAAAATTGAATACCTCATTCCTTCACCAAAAAAACACCACTTGCTTTTCTCTGTTTGTGTGTGGTAGTTGGAATGGAGCAATCGTGATGATGATGAAATGACGGTAGCGGTGTGGCTCACCAAAAAGAGAGAACGTTTTCTGTACTGCATGCCAAGAAAACTTTTTATAGCGTTGCGTTATTACTTTTCTTCTTCTTCTTCTCATAATGTCAACTTTCAGGCTAATTCCAAGAAGCATGCAAGAAGTATAGAAGAAAGTAAAGGAGAACGAAGAGAGGCTCAAGAAAATAATATTTATGTTATTATGTCGCTGCTCTTCACATACGTACAAATACACACTATAATTATAAAGAATCCGTACTAATGTGAAAGACTGTTGCCTGAGTTTATATTTGTGAGGGAGTAAAGGGAGCTAAATACTGCAACTTCTTCAGACGCCTAATTCTCTGTACAAAAAAAATAATGTTCAGGAAAGTCAGAAAGGAAGATTGTTTGAGATATGGAGGAAGGCAGTGTGATCATTGTACTTACTACATAGTTACTTGTTGAAGATAATATACATACGTCTCGACGGCGGCCGTTGAGGCGCAGCTAGCTCAGTGTTATTATTGTTATTATTATTATTATTGCATAGGAGCACCAAAAGATATCTAAATTGAAGCAGACAATAAAAATTGTACACAAAGGTTATTATTACATTGTTGTCTTCCTTACACACACATCACATCGCACGGAATGTTTTAGAAAAGGAGAGAAACAAGACCATAACACGCATAATATTAAAGAAGACATCATATTATATCATCAAATAAAATAAGGACATGGTACAGTGGTGTTCGAGTACAGATTCATCTTTTTGCCGAAGCATCTCGTCGGTGTCAGATCAGAGTGAGTTGAGAATGGTTTTTGTTGTGTTGTATTCTATCGTCCGTTCATCATTCCATTCAGCAACCACAAACAACTACAAAGCATGTATTTTTGATGGACATGTCGCATAATGAGATCGAATCCCATGTGACTAAAAAGGAATTACGATTTCGATACGATACAGAGCAAGTGATAGCTCCAGAAGGAGTTGAGCAAAGTCGGAGCAACAACTTGAACCCGCTGGTGGATGAGTCGGTGGAACTGGAATGAGAAATCTCTACAACAGCATCACATCTTTCACATTATCAACATCTCAGTCATTTCATAGCATTTCCTTTTTCGTATAACAACGCATACGCTGCAAAATTTGTGGGTTCGGGCTGGTTCCGCTCATCTCACTCAGGCGTCAATACTTTCTGGGTTTTTTTTGGATCACTGACTTTGTTCAACACTGTCAGCTTTTCTCTCAGTTGTCAATTGTCAGCCGAAAAGTTGAAACGGGTCATCAACTACGAACGAACGAATGAGTGATACATTGCTACCGCACTTTTTTCTTTACTAGAAACAAGTTGCTTGTCGCTTTAATACATTTAAATTCTTTGGTACATAAAATGATCAAGAGAATAGTAGTAGAGTGAGGAGGAACCGAGCTGTGCTGAAAGTGAGCTTTTGAATGTGACTCAAGAAACCGTGTAGGACATCATGAAACATTTCCTATTCTGTAAAACTAATGTGCAGAAATGTAATGTAGGCACATTTTTTGATTCAGAAAAAGGTAACTCAAGGTAAATAAAAGGATACGAGAGTGGCGAGATGCCTTTCTAAAAACAGCTTAAAAATTCATCTATCTCTGGGCTGAGAAACATTTAGAGAGAACGAGTGGCGACATTCTGACGATTTTTGTCCAAGCATTTTTTTGTATTTGTTTTGTTGCAGTGCATTCTGTGTGCACTGTTACAGTTTTATCCAACTTTAACTCTGCTCTAAATGAAACGCTTTGACAGTTAGTTGATCTATATCTCCATAATATCCTAGTCATCATCATTTTTCCGCTCAATGGCAAAAATATATATGACTGAATACAAACCCCTTCTCATACAGTGAGATCTCGTGAATAGAAGAGCAAACTTTTAAAAAATCATAGAGGAATGATGCATGTTCATATGCCTTTGCCATTGGCAAAGAGACAATAGGAGACAAAGGATCAGCAGTGCTGCCAGGAGCAAGCTGGCATCAGACAGATGATGATACAATCTTTTTCTCCATCGTTTTGTGTATAGTGAAGGGGAAAAGAAAATGAGGGTGTATGTGGATAAATAAAAAATATGAATACATATAAAAACGTAGGAGTATACTTGAGTTGAGATGAAGAGTAAAAAAAGGAAGGAAGGAAATTGCCTGAAAAAGTCATGTGTGTCTCCTCTCTGTTCGTACATCTCCTTCAAAAAGGAGAAAGAAAGAGACGAACATCAAACTCAAAGTTGTTGTCATTCTCTTTCTCTCCTCTCTCTCTCTCTCTCTCTCTCTCTCTCTCTTATTCTTTAGTTTCATTCGTTGGAAGCTCATTCGTTGCGTCTCTGTCTGATTGTTGATGTGTCTCGCGGTTTGACAGGAAAGCTTAGACAGGCCCCTCTCCAAGAGAACCGAGTTAGTGGATGTTGCAAAGGAAAAGGAAAAAGTTTGGATTTTACCTACAGCGGTGGCCGTTACTGCTGCTGCTGATGTTGCAGCAGTTGTGTGGTAAAAGCGAATAATTTTTTATACGGATAGAAGATGAAGAGCGTGGTTCTACAGTACAAAGCCTGAAAAAATGTTGTACACAGTTCTACTTTGTCTTCCTTTTAATATTATATTTCAGGTTGGGGAAAGTAAGTGTCTCCCCTCCCCTTTTATCCTTTTCCTATGACTGAAGCAAGAATGAAAGAAAAGACAAAAAAATCGTAAGCTTTTCGTTCAGCAATAGATAGAGTGAGAACAAGGGCACAGAATAGATGGCAAAAACGGATATGAGAAAAAGAAAGGAGGAAAGGAGCAACGTAAAGTAGCGAAGGGGGAGAGAAAGCAGGCAGGCAAGTGGAGATCTTGAAGAGCAAGAAAAGGAGAAAGGAGAATAAAAGAGAGAGAAAAGATAAGATATTCTGTCTCGCCTTCAGACAACACTGATGGAAGTCACTTTTTACTGGAGTAGCGAAGCTCTCGGTCTCCACTCACTCACTCACCCACACATACATAAAAGTAGAAAATAGGAAAATACCTATCGAAGAAAAAATAGGAGAACAAAGATGTAGCGGTGCCCAAGTACACTTCTCCTTTGTCGTAGCTGCTTTACACGCAGTTTTTTCTTCCTGATGTGTTTGCTTTCTTGCTCGCTCAGTGCTCGTGTTTTGGTGGAAAGAAGGAACAAGGACAAGGAGCAAGAGCGAGATTAGATGGATGAGAAAAGGATGAGGCTGGCAAAAGAATTAATGGAAAGAAAAGAGAGAGCATGCGAGAAAAGTAAAATTCGCAAGGGTATTTCTTTTTTTGCTCCCTTAGTCAGCATCACCACTGGGTATTCAATTCATCCATCCACATCCATCTTGAAAATAGTCGTCGTGGCTAAAGAACTAGTGAAGTGAAGTGAGTGGTGCGGTGGTGTTTCTGGTGGTGTTACAAGGCTCACAGAGAAACAAGAACAATGCAGAGCGAGTGAGAGTGAGACAGAGGTACATACTTAACTGCGAGAGAGGCGAACAGGAGAGAGCCTAAGTGCACAAAAAGGAAAGAAAAATAGAGCTTGACGACGATGGTATTACATATGTCTCAATGAGGATAGGAGTGCAAATGCTCAGAGCAATAAACTGCTCCTGCTTCTGCTGCTCCTCTCCACTTCAGTATTTTTGACTATACAACGAAACGAACGGTAAACGATGAGAGGACAGGGAAACCTTTTTCTGCTCGCATTTCGTTTTGCGCTCTGGGTTTTTTCTCGCTGCGCTCGTTTGCCACATGCATCTTTTTCAGAGAGAAAAAAAGATCGTCAGTGTCGATATTCACGGGACTTTTTACTATGTGGATACGAAAACGAGACTTCAAAAAACGGCAACCACTTTCCTTTTTCTGTCTCTCACTCGGCAATTGCGATACAAGCAACCAAACCATGAAATTCCAAAATTCGCCTAGCTCTCATATCAACTCATCCTCGCTCCTTTTCCTTCCTTTTCTTTTCCATTTTATTGAGAATAGAAGAAGTGACTGAGTTGAGAGCTATTTCTTTTCGAATAGAGATAAATATAAAGTTACAAGGTTTTATATCTGCTTTTATATTTCGTAGATTAGGAATGTAAAAGAGAAAGTAGAGACCCGTTGGAAAATGTCATCATGTTTCTAAGCGAGCCCTTCAGACTTTTTCTTCTCCTCTCATGTTCATGTTTTACGAATGATATAAAAATTGCTACCGGTACATAATACTTTTCGAGAAAAAAATATCAAGAGGATGAAGCTTTACTCAACAAGGTCGGTAAAAGTGGTGGAAGGAAACGGAATGCTGTTGTTGCTGCAGTAGCGGTGCGGCAGATCAGGAAAGAGGGGAAAAGAAACAAAAATGAGTTTTTGTACGATGCACGATAGAAAAAATGTGAAAAGATGAACAATGAACAAACTTGGATTTATTTTTCTCGTAAGACGGAGGCCGATCTGTTCGGTTATGTTGCTTCTCGTTTCCTCAAAAGTGATGGGAAAAGAGGAAGAAAAAAGAAGGGCAGCAGTACAGCAACTCCCTCAATTTCATCAACAATTGTAATGTCCTTGTTCTTTGTTCGATGTTGTGTTCCATTTGTTTAGAAGGATTCTTCACTGCTCGAGCATGTCTTTGTACACATTCATAGATCAAAATGTTGGAGACAACGGATGCCTGGATGTGTCGATTTGGTTGCTGTTGCTACTGTAAGTAGCTTTACCGAAAACTCAAGGTTCTCATAGAGGTGGCAGGAGTTGAGTTGGGGAAAAAGAAATAAGAGCTATTGGTTTTTTACAGGAGCACTTTCCGCTGTCTTTTTTTCTCTTCTATTTATTTTCTGTTTCGTAGCGTAAAAACGTTGGATGCAGTTCTTAGTTCCATACTTTATATTTTATTATTATTAGAGTACAACTGTGATAAGCATTCATGTTTCCAGTTCCAGTACTTAGGGGAGATGGGAAAAGGAACGGAGTTGTAAGTACATTCCTGAATGTATGAAACATACGCGATCATTTATTTCTACTTGCATGTTCCAGTCCGTGTAAGTAAGCAAAAACATACCACACACACGGCAGTCTTCGCACTCTCACATATTACTATTATTTTCACCCTAAAAGGAAAGGAAAAATATACGGATATAATATATTCCCATCAAGACTAAAGCGAAAGAGAAAAACGAACCAACTTTGTGGAACAAGCACAAAACTCTTAGCCTCCGCACCACCACGATCATCGGCACCACCACCACCACTGCTGTTGATGCTGGTGGTGGCGTTTTTATACAATCTTTTTTTCTTCCATTTCATTCCAATCTCACCAGCACTTGGTTACGTCTGATGTTCGCAGAGCATTTAAAAGCTATCCAGTTACAAAACCTATACGCACATGCTACTTATGTCCCCGCACAACCAGCATTTTTCCTATGAGTTGATGCAGCAAGCTCAAGCATGGGAGAAGAGAAAAAAATGAGTTTTACTGGTTGGAATGGAAGCATGGAAAGAGGTATAAAAAGGTCTCTCTATTTTCCATCTCTTCATTCTCCGTCACCCTTTTTTCTTGAGTAATGGAAATAAAGAACAAACTATTTTTTCTTCATGCTGTTTTCTTTCCTTTGCTTCTTTACTGCTGACTTGACTCTCTCATGTACAAAAACGAATTTCGTTTCCATTCTACCGCTCGTCCTTCTTTATCTTTAAAGCTGCAACGCACTGAAAACTATGAAACGTTTTTTTTCTGCAAAGTCACTCTGCAATCCTTGGTAATAGCAGGAAAAATCGAACATTGCACTAACACCAGAATTGAACCCGGTTGTATTTGTTGTTCAGTAATAGGCGGAAAAAAGAAAAAGAGGTACACATTTACATTTCAGTTGTATAAACTTCGTGATCTTATATTGTTATGTTATTCTGTGTAGCGAGCCAGGTTATGACTTCAAAATGATGGAAACGACAAGGACAAAAGAAACAATGTTTGAATGGCAAAAGACACGACACAAAAATATCTTTTCTCATCATGTTTATTACACTTTGTTTTATCAATTCACACTCAGAGTTATTGCATCAGAAATTCTTTAATTAGCCTGTGAGAATTACGTTTACGTACCTACGAGTCTATGGTGGAACGTTACTTTGCTTGCACCATCCTAGCAATAATTCATTTTGGGCACGAGACTCTCACTATGAGTTTGACCAGTTTAATTTGGCAATACAACAATATTCATCAGGAAAAAATAAAATTGCTGGTACAGCCTACTTCCCATAGTCGGTTTACAGAGGTGTCAAAAATGAAATTTTGAAATAAACGGTCGAAAT
>VYYJ01003475.1:0-16500 GCA_021029165.1 Cyphoderus albinus | reverse complement strand
ATGTTTAATTAAGGCAATCTAAATGTGCAAACTTTTAAATGTACCTTTTTGCTCCAATTAATTCAAGGCCAATTAAAGTAGCTACATATGTATATTGTATGATTATAAATGGATTGAAACCTGTATATTACTCAGTAAAAATCAACTCAAAAAAAACGAACGAACTCATCTTTAAAAAATTGATTGACGATCATTAAATTAATGTTTTAAATAAATTTGGAATCTTTAGTTTGGTAAAATTAAGATGCAAAAATTAAATCTCGGCATATTTAGATAAGATTAAAATAGTCGGTGTTTTACGTTCCAGTAGATAGGAGTTCAAGAAAAATTAATATTCAGCTAATTTTATTTTGTATTTGTTTGCGTAATCAAAGATTTTCAATTTTTCCCATAAAAACGTGTCAACCTACGAAAATTAAAAGTAAAGATTTTTGGCTAATTTTAAAGTTGAAGGGATGGAATATTGCCGGTGTTAATGTCGTGAAAAAAAAATTAAAATACCCTTTCTACACATTGACCATATTTGACCAAAATCAGTGCATAAGTATTAAAGTATTATCATTATGAACATTTAATTACATACCTGTTATGATTACCAAATTATCAAATTAAAAATACGTATTTAAAACCATTTGTATATCATTGTTATTATTAAAAAATTCCTGATTTCATGACCATTTAGCATAATAATTAAATGTTATGTTAAATCTTAGATTTTACTTAGAACTTTATTAAATGTTGCGGGTATTCTTCCTCATTACGTAATTATTAGTTTATTAGATGAGTTCTATTATGAAATGGATTTTAACGTTTCCGATTCCTCTTGTTATAAATATCTTTGATTAAAGCCTGTGTCTGTTCTAATCGAAACATTCTTGATGAAAATGACGATTCTTATTTAAATCTTAATAAAACCGAATTTATGGAACATTGATTGAACAACAAAATCCTTCCATCATGATTTACAATGATTAAAAATTATTGCATCCAAATAAAGTAGCGAAAAGTTTAACATTTTTGCATTTTGTTTTATTCTCCTGGTTCTCGAATAAACTACAAATATTTTAGGTACATTTCGAACTTCATAGAGAATTTAACAATTTTCGACATTTCATCTACAAAAAGTTTTTTTTACCACACAATAATTTTAATTTTCAAAGTTAATTTGTTCACAGTTAGCGCGGCACATTGAAACAACAGAATTTTTGCTTATTTAACAAGTAGAAAACGATGTTTGATCAACAAACTTAATTTGACTGATAAACGTTCGTATCTGGTCAGTTTCCGTTTGATGGAGGCTACACAATGACCTTTGACCTGACTAGAGTTTCTTGTGAGTTCCATCGCAGAGAGGTCGGTTGTTTGTCTGCTTGCAGTTGCAAAAGAAATAATCCTTCGTTTCCCGTGCGATGAAGGGGAAAGGCGTCAGGCCTGAAGCGGATCGCTTGTGAGATCCATCACAAAGTGGCTGCAATTAATGTAGCAATTAAATAGCATTTGACATAATTTTCGTTGAATCTGAACTAAATAGTTAAATTTAAATGCGGCTCCTTCTTTACTTGCTTGCTGCTGAGTCCACAGGCGCACCAGTTATAAGATTTCCCTGCTTCACAACGAATCTTTGCCGGAGTCTTGGAAGCAATCTGACCCCTTGCTGTACCGGACATGTTCCTGGCGTCCAGTCTGTGGACAACACGGGGAGTGGATCCAGCCTAAAGGTCAATTGTCAGTGTGCCAATGTCAATATAATTTGACATTAAAAAGCTAAATCTTTGGTAAAGTTTAAATTTCAGAGCTTTTTCTTCAATCTTACGGACCATGAGCAACCTATTCATGGTGCCACTGGCGCAGGTGCCGAGCCGTAAAAGGTCCATTTTTTCAAGTTAACAGACTCGTTGTAAGTGTCAAATTAAATGGTTGATTTATTAACCCAAAGCAGCTAGTTTACAGTTAAACTTCAAAATTAATTCTTTTCACTTTGTCTTTCACAATGTCACAGTTCCGGAAACATTCATGACACAGATCATTAAAATCAACAGCTTTTTTAACTAAGGATTTTTTTAAATTAATAACGATGATGCGATGACAATTTTAATGAATCACTTGACACAATGATAGTGACATTTAAATGCGTAGTTGATCTTGAGCAATGTGTATGGTTCGGTCCGGTCCAGCAGCTGATATGAATGACATCTTCCATCCATCCACGGCATCCACGATGCTTTTTACTTTATGTCCAGGATGAAATGTGGGCCTAGTGAAAGCTTCTCAAGATTCAGAAATAATAACCCAAGTCCAACTTTCACTTTTAATTGTTATGAATATGAATGTTGAATAAAACTGATTAAAAAAGTAAAAGCATTCTTTTATGGTAGGGATTTTACAGTTAGTTTTATTGATTGTTATTTTTAAATAGTTTTGACGTTTTTCACCCGCATCTTTCAATTCAACATTGATTAGGTAATTGAATTTGTTAACTGCTGGCTACTATAATAATGTGTTTTAGAAAAAATCATAAATAAGTAGAGAGTTAATTACTCATAGAAATTATAGTAGAAGAGCTGCAAACTGCAAATTACAGATTCTTGATACAACCAATTAAAATATGACGAAATCATTATCAATTATCACGAACCATTTTGAAGGTGATCACGTATTTTAGGTATAAATAAATAGTTAAGTACAGAGATTTTTACCTGAAATATAAATAATTAAAATACACTTAAACCAACAGCAGTAACTCTAATTAAACAACCAGCGGGTTAAAATTAGTGTTTATAACGGATTTTTCTTATTTGATTTTTATTTTAGTTTTGACTCGGAGGGAAAAATGGTTACGATTTGTTTTCTTTGTATAATAGCAATAATGACTAGTAATTAACTTCCGCTGATTTTGCTAGAGTAATACATTTAAATACGTTACTTTACATATCATATTATTGAATACCTTTTAGTGTAAACTATCTTTATCTTTCCTCTCTGACTGACCGCACCCGCCCAGCCCAACTAATGAATTTAGCAGGAGTGTTTTTATACTTCCGGTCTGCGTGTCTGCATGATTCTGAGTTTGGGTCTCTCCGGTGCAATATCCTCAGGTGACTCATCCCCTGCGACGTGAACGACAATCGAGGGGTGGGACTCCTTCTCAGGTTTGTGAAGTTCGTGCGTCTCTCCAGGTTTCAATTTCGTTATTGCGACAACGAGGTCGTAGTTGATACTCGGGTGAGCCTCCGGCATCGGCTCCCATCCGACGGGAGGCGATGACGGAGGGGAAATCAGGAACTGCTTGTCGGGGGTGGGAGGGTGCAGAAGGCCGTCACTTTTCTTACTCTTAACCTGCAACACCAAAATAATTAATTTTAAAAATTGTTAGAGCGGCAGATGTAAAAGTCTACATTAATGTAGACATTATTTTTGAACTAACGGCATGGTTGTCCAAAGTAGCACTTGAGCAGGTTGTCCCCCAAGGTACTCATGTGCATTTTGATCCTGGCCTGAATGGCACTGGCAGCCGAAGAGTAGGTGACACGAACCCGTTTAAAACTGCGAAAGTAGTGAAAGGTGGCGTCCTCCCCGTACAACTGGAACAGACCCTCGAGTCTATCGCGGAGTGCCGTATCGTCGAAGAACTCTTGCTGAAAGCCTGTCACGATCAAGTTCGTGGGGAACTCATCGTCGTTGATGATATCCTCCAGGTTGAGACCCTCCACTAGGTCCAGCTCGCCCTCCAAGATTCGTAACTGGAGGCGTTCACGCTCGAGCTGGCGGGTGACGTTGTTTTCTTCGTCCATCGCTTCCAGGCTCAGGCCATCCTCTGCGTTGACGAACATCATCTGATTCTCTTCGTCCCCTGCCTCCACCATCATCATTATCCCTGCTCGAACCTCGTAATCTTCCTCCCCGACATGATTATTCTGCTGCTCTGGGTTTTCCGTTGGCATTTTGAATTTTAGTTTAATTTGTACACACCTTTGCACTTTCACTTTACTGGAAATTTCAACTTTTCAAGAGCAGTCGCTTAATTGGGATTTCAATCAGTAATACATTTACTTGACTTTGCCCGAACTTGAATATTTAAGAAACTTAATTCAGGAAAGGTGAGACGAGATAATTAGAAAGGATAATGGTAGATTACTGTGATATGAATGGAATGAAATGCACAAGGATAATTTATACTGTAAGAGGTGACTGTAAACTATTACTGGAACACTTGTAAAAAATACATGTTTCGGGAGAATTATATCATTCGTAATGGGAATATAATGGGGAATTTGGTAATGTTAGGTGGTTTGTAGTTGACTGACGTCATCAAAACAATAGCATGTAAAAATGTATGGAATATCATCTGTCTCTATCTACTTGCATGCATGTGCCTCGTCCATCGATGTGTACTTGCTCTTCCTCATTTTCAGTCTTTTCCTTTCCATGAACGGCTATAACGACCTAATAACGGCAAACATCCTTTCAACTCCGTGCATTAGATGGAGGGGTGGAGGAATTGAAACGGGGTCGTGAAAAATCTCAATGCGGAGTGCTGATGAATGAAGATATGAAAGGTACTAACATTGTAATGTCTTTGTTTCACCTTTCTTCATGAATGTGTAGAGTGGACACATTTTTGCAAAAGAAAATGAATATTTTTTATACGTTGTAGTTGTGTCTGTGGCTTGTGGCTGTATAAATTAATTGTAATGTATGTACGTAACATAATGTAAACCTAAAAATCCTTTATAACATAACAGAAACAAGAAAATCGTGTAAATGTAGGTAAATGCGAGTGCAATACCTAAGCCTAAACCTCATAATCCACATACCCATTTAAACCCGCATTATTAAAAAAGTTGCTTCATGTTCATTCATTCAGATTCTTGTGATATATGCATGTATAATACAAATAAATATGTGTGCTCTCATTTTAGGTACTAATGCTAGATTTTGTTTAGCTTAGGTTATAAGAATTTTGTTAACGTAGTTTATTGTAAGTGTGAGTGAATATCACGCAGAGACTGACCTCACCACACTTATCATTTAACCAACAAACCAACATCATTAAGCTTTTGACCAACCATCCTTTTTATTTTTTTTTAGCTGAGGCATTTTTAGCTGAGATAACATTAATGAACTCACATGCACACACTGCACTTTTCTGTATATAAAAAATAAATGTGGAGACGAAAAGAAAAACTGAGCAAAAAGCAAAATAGGATTAGGATTAGGTTTAGAGTCAGAACCAGGAGGATCATGAATATGAATCCATAATCATTATAATCTGCCTGCTTGTTCAGAACAGCATTAAGCGATTTTACTAACAATAAGTCACATAACATCAAAATCATATTTCTTCTCAGTTACAGTGAAATGAACAATGTACGCTATCACATCTCTTACTTACGCCACAATCATGCACGAGCTTTGTCTGAAGTAACAACTCCCACGCAGGCAGTGCAACAGCAACACCAGCAAAAAACGCCAGGCCAGAGTTGTTAACTAGTTAAACCGTGTCTAGCAAGTGCCATTAAACAAAGATAATTGAGGACTGGTGCTCGAGCCGTGAGACTGTGATTTAATACGGCTTCGCTTGGAGTGGCACCAAGGCCAAATCTGCATATGCAGTCATTCCTTACTGGAAGTCGTCTTGCTTGGCGTATTTCCTCTCATAATATTTCATTTTATGAGCTATATTTTCTATTGCATAATATTTTAGTTAGTTTTCTGTATAATTTACATAGTAAAATTAAACCTTGTATTTGAACTCAACAAGATGAAAAGTGCAGGTGACCTTTGACTTGTTTTCCATCCGATGTTAAAATCATCTTTTAAATAAAGAAAAATTATATCAACGACTTTCCAGTTTCCTAAGTCAATATTAGCTTGCTTAATGTAGTATAGTAAGTGTTAATGAGTATTTAGTGAATGTTTTAACTGTGTACGTGTTTTGTGGTAAATCAGACTGACTCCATGATAAAAACTGCATGCAACAACGTCAACGTGTTGTAATCAAACTCAAAATCAAAGTCGTCATCTTTCTTATCTTTGACAGCGTATATTTTGCAAGCAAAGTAAACAAAATAAGTAAAAAAGTTTTAATCGTGATTTTAATTTTAGTTGTGCCAAAAGATTGAGTCATTTTTTAAGGTAATCTTTTTCAGTTTCACGTGAAACCCGTATATACAATAACGTATGAAAATGGTGATAGTGATCTCGATCTACATTTGGTATTCTGAAAAGTAACAATTAATTAATTGTTATAATAAGTATCACATTACCCTTAGTTCATGCAAAGCTGCTACTGTATGTTGGAGCACATTTACTACTACGTCATAATTATTTTGACACATTAAAGAACAAAGAATGTTGGGAATCGGAAGAGTTAGCAAATTCCACCTAGATTTAGCCGGAGCATTGCTCTGCATTTTAATACTGACACTTTCCTGCATTCCATTTTCCTCGTGTCAATCAGAGAATCATCAAAGAATTTCTGACGCTAGCAGTATCAATGTGACCTCGTCTTCCGCAGTCGAAGAAGATGAATACGCCGACTCTGACTCTGCTGAGTACGAACGCAAATTTTGTGTTATGGCAAAAATATTTTAAATGTCGCTTCCTATTTTGAAAAGGGATATTTAGCTAATTCAATTATCATTCATCCGGTAATGTTAATTCAATATGTTTATTTTTAGAAGCTTCAATTCCACGAGCTGGGACGGACATGGAAAACATGACGCGGCGAAAATTGGCCAAATCGTTGTCTTCTTCTCGGTCGTTTTTATCGCCTTGGCTGGCGTCCTCCTAAAGTACTTCGTCACGCAGTATGAAACCTCTCAGCTAAAGGCGCAGGAGCAATTAAGTCAGTAAAGATTCGATTCATGTTTGCTCATAATATTGAAAACTAACTGAATGTATTTAACTGATTAATGCCTTGACTTATTTTTTGATAGATTACCAACGTTTACAAAGTCGACTTCCATGAATTAATGAAATGAAGGATATGCCGCATGCGCTTTTTCTGAAGTCTGAATAGAAATTAATTTCACGTGTAGTTTTTGTTCGCATAAAACATGAAATTCTGGTAAATAACATAAATTTTGTGGAACTGAATTAGAAATGATTTATGACATGGCAGATTTAAATAATGGTTGTTGCAACAGGTGAACATCATTCTTTGGCATCTGCTTGATGAAACTTTGTCTTTCGCTTTTTATTAGAACACTTGTTTTTTTCTATTAACAATTTGTATTAGTCTGCATTTTTATTTTTTACGCTATTTTATCTTTTATGTTTATCATAGAAAATTTATTTGTATTGTTGTTTGAAATTAAAGGAAAATTTCGTATTTCAGTACCTATATATAACACTAAATATTAAATTACTGTTGTTGGCAGTTCCGACAGGATAGTATTAACTATATTTAATAATTAAAATTAAAATTTGTTATAAATATTACATAATTTGTATTACTTTATTGATTTTTATTTTTACCTTAAGACTTTTAAAGTACGTACATTTTTTTCATTATTGACTTTTTCACTTTTACCCCTTCCTAAGGCTGACGATAAAAAAGGGAAAAGTTAGTGAAGTAAAAAGTTAAAGATTATTATTATCATTAATAAATAATTAAAAAATTAACAATTATTATCATTATAGTTATGCCACGGAGGTCCTCCAATTACTGTCACATCAGATACTAACTTCAATTCAGCACAAGTTTCCTGTAAAATCTATCCATTTAATCCTATATTTAATTGATTTACAATCCGGACAAAAGTTAAAAACTAATTACTATTTACAAAGGCTACTTAAATACATTTACAATATAATAATACTTACACTAAGAATTACAGTTTACGTCACAAAGATTACCGCTACAATCATGCAGTATTTATGATACTTGAAGTATTTAACAATTAACAATTGTGATATAATCTAGCTCTTCATTTTATAATGAAGCTTGATACTACTCAACAAAATTACCGCGAGCAACATTCCTTTACAAAACAGGTTGCGCTTTTACAATTATGATTAAAGGTACCGCTTATCCTCAATGGATTTACAATTTTGAAGCAGTTTGTCCAGACAAAGAATTACTCATCATGACCATGAGTAAGTAGATGACTATAACGTGACTACTACACAAAGGAAAGTTTTTACATCTGTGTCGGATCGTGTGCATCAAATTCATATTCATTCATTTCAAATTCGCACTTTTACTGTAGCACCTTTAAAAGAAATTATTTTTATTGCAAACTTATTTACACATTTATTACAAACAGACCATTTGCATGCACCACTTTTATTAAGCTATGTAATAAAAATATGAAACCAAGTCACTCACGCAAGCACACACTCAAGTACATTATTACTTAAACAGCATACAGAATAGTTAAATACACACATTTATAATTAAGGTTTATGTAATTGCTTCGGAATACAATCAGGGTGGTCATTGTGTTTCTTTTGTCCTTAAATATAAATGATGAAGGTAGCTTTTTACAATTAATTCCAGTCTGTTATTGCCTGAAGATTATAGGGGATAAGACAATGAAAAAGACATTTTATTACGCATTTTAATTAAAATTGGCACCAGCGACAATTAAAATAGTAAGTAAACCCAAATTCCGTTTTATATTAATTACATTTTAACTAGTTCGCTTAATTATGCAAATGACTTTTATGCCGTGCTGTTATACATAATAATAAGTACAATTTGATCTTTTTTTGATTGACCTTCACTTAATTTTAGCTGTATGTAACTATTTTAATTATTTAACTAATTGATTAGAAAAAAGTGCCTAAAATCTACCCCAAACTTCACAGTATGTTGCAGGTGGCGGTTCTCTCTACAATTAAAATCCTTGACTGACTTTAACCGGTGTGATGATGATGATGATGACGGTGCATGAAATGCCTATTTAAATTAGTGTGCTCTTTTAAGTAAGATTTTTACTTACAGATTTACTTTGTTAATAAATTGACACTTAATTGAAACATTTTTTTCTCTGAAAGAAAGTTTGGTCGAATCCGTAGACAATAGATTCCCAAACAGATTTTCCTTTTTGGCATGTTTCTTGGCAGTTCATGTTTTTTATTGTATCGAAGATATTGTGTAAAACAATTATTGAATCGTCTGTAGGCATTTTTTTACAAATCTAGGTTGCATTTGCATTTCATTTTTATTCCTCTTGCATGAATGAATGAAGTGACTATCGTAAAATGTGCGTGCAAATCCAGCTCTCTTCTAGTGATAAAAGATGAATCCACAATCCGGAAATGAAAACACGTGGAGTGCGGTTTTTAGCTTTTACACTGTTAAATAGTTACAAAAAATTAAAGTCTGGGTGAAAGTTTGGTGAAAAGAGCCATAATCGTTATAAAAAGAAATGATTTGAACATCTCGTTAAAGTGAAGCTGAGACAAGACAAGGCGGTTTGATTACGAAGACCGAATTACTTTTAAAGCTGTACTAAGAAACTTGGAAAATTGCGTGTTCCAGACACATGGTTGCCAGCCAGGACGAGTGGTTATTTTTGGAGAAAGTTTCGAGAAAGTATAGAGTAAATAAGTTGAAAAAAACTTTCTTGCCCTTTGGATGTTTTGGGAGGAATTTAAAACAAAATGGTAAGTAGAGAAGGTGAATTATCCAGGCTGTTCGAAAACATTTCACTGTGCTACTATACTTTTAAAAAAGTGTGTATTTTTTAATCATGAGTAATCTAGGTTAAAAAAGTAAATGTTAACTAACCTAACTAACCGACTGAAAGTAAATTATTTCTTTATTGTTTCCACTTTAGGTCGATTCTGTTCTGTTGGGTGCTAACATTTTCTAAAGGCCACCTTCACAAATTTAAGTTCTGTTAAATATACAATTACCGATTACAATAATATTTAATTCATTACAGCGAAAAACTAAACAGTAAAATAAAAATTACCGCTCGGTTAGTTAAATTCATTTCAGTTGGCAATCGTACTTTCCGGTAATTAATTAGTTTTTATATTTCGAAAGTTACTTAGATGTAGTAAGCAATTAGTGAATAAAAAGTAAAAGTGAACGATTTCGAATTTTAAAAGTAATAAGAATTAGTCATTTAATTTTAATTAGTTTGAACCTTCCATTGCAATTATGTCCTGTTATTTTTAATTGTGTGCACAATAATTGTGTGTTTGTATTGATGCAAAATTTCACCTAGATTTGTACGAATGAATGAGTGAATTAGGAAAAAATTCTTTGGATTCATCTGCTGCTCGCTACAATTTGTCATGCATGATATTCTTTTACTACGTCTTGTCCTTGTGTCCACCTGCCTTAAATTTTTACTTTTAAATACTTTTTCATTTTTCTTATTTTTTTCAATTTTCTTACGAATTTGTCTCCTACTTTGAAAATTTTAAACGGTTGTCACTCGATCAACCTCAACATACTGTTCCATTTGGGGCTGCGATTGTCAGCAAACAATCTCCCGGTGATGGCTGCTCGTCGATGTTCCATAGAACATTTCCTCAGTCGGCGTTCTCGAGCTCATGAGCAACTTGTCTCGTCGCTCGTCCCGCTTTCTCTTACACAGCAAACAACCAAAGCAACAACTGAGCACCGCGATCGCTATCAGCGAGGCGGCAGCTATGTACAAATAAGTTCTAGGAATAGGAAAATATTCACAGTCCGCCTCGTCGTGACCCGAAGGACAATGCTCAATCCCATCACAGAACAGCGCCGGACTGATGCAAGCGTTCAACTCTGGACACTTAAACTTGAAGCAGACGTCATTCTCCAGCTCTTCCGAGCTCGAAGATCCCACGCCCGCGCCTATTGAGGAGGATGACGTCGCTCCCGAAACACCTCCACCGGAAGTTCCACCGGGTGATCCTGCGGTGGCAATGCTTCCAGTTCCAGATTTCCCTCCAGCGCCACCTCCTTGGTTGTCGAGTGGAGTGAGAATTTTCGTGATGCCATCTGGACTCAGCTCGGAGAGAATTCCAATGGAGCCGGGAATTGTGCCGTAATGATAATTAATTGCAAGTGGCTCGTCCTTCCGGGAGATTTGTAGCCACTTGATGTTGTACTGCCCAGTTGAGCCACTGGCGCGTGTGACCAGCTCCACAATGAGCTGGTTCGACGAAGCGAAGTGTGTCCAGTCGAGATGCGGATTCTCGGCAAAGTTGGGAAAGCCGTTGGTGTACCATCCCTCACTGAACACCTGCACGTAACCCGACGCCGAGGAAGAATCTTCCGGGCAAATTACTTGCAGCAGTCGACCGTTTGGGCCACCGCTGTAGACCAGGATGCGATTTCTATTGCTACAGTGCTCCTGGTGTCCCGGCTGCTGCTGATGGTGGTAGTGACTGGAACCGGAAATGCTGGATGTTGACAAAGAATTGGAGGAGGAAAATGATGAGGATGATGAAGAGGATGATAACGAGGATTTCTTCGAGTAGTTTTCATAATTATAGCCGTAATGTTTCCGTGCCTGGAATTTCTTCATGGTTCGTGCCGGGTATTGTCATAAACACGTAATGGGAAGGCGTTTGCGGGTCAATTTGCCAGGGAAAGTGCTCGCAACTTTTGTGAGGATACTTTTCCGGAACTCGCAGGATGATCTCGCCGCTGGCTGACCGAAGTTTCTGGTGTCTGGGGCAGTCGGGCTGCTTGATAAATTCGTATCTGCAGTAGAGAAAATTAAAAAAAGAATTTCTTAGATTGAGAGTGACAGAAATTACATATAAATTATGACTGCTGCAGTGTGTGTGTCAAAGACAAAAAATCGCCTGCAGGGGGTGCGGCTTTCACTTTTTAAGTGAGGAAATTTTTAGAATAAAGTGTCACATTGGATAATAATATTCCTCAGTAAAGAAGGTTATTCTGGGATAATCTCCTTCCCACTTTCACTCCGCTTTCACCGCAAACCCCGAAATTGGAAATTCTGTTTGCGGCTTTATATAACATAAGCATTTTTTTGCCTGATGTCTTCATTTTCATCTTTTAGAAATACACAAGCTGAGAAATACTCAGGTTACATTGAGTACGTAAAATGATAGAAAATGCGGTTACGCTCCAATGCCTGTGCCTATGCGCTGCTTGCACACAACAATAAATTTTAGCCAAAACCGACATCACATCAATCTCTGCATGAATTGTAACTTAACCTGCATTCAACTACTTTATTAATATAATGCTGCGAAAGCCAAAGCTGAAAAGCTAACATTGGTTTTGGAACCCAATACGACACTATTTTACTTTACTTTCTCCTGTGTGACTTTCTCCAAGAGGAGGTTGTGTTGAATGTGCATAGGTACCTATGTGAATTCCGCTTTTATCACTTTACCCTTCACCTCTTCACGACAGAAGCATTAATATTGGAGAAGTTATGAAATTATTATGAGACGCGCTCTTATCTCTAGCGCCAGGAGAAACCGTTCATTCACCCACTCTACACACGCATCTACCGGCTTCCACTTCCTCTCTTAGGTTACATTCTCCTGCCTACAGACGATAGCTGAGTAATAAAAAAGAATTTTCTACTTTGTAATATTTTACATTTCATTACACAATCGATCTTCAGTTTAGGAAGTCACTTCGTCATGATCGTGATGTCGTGTCACCTTTCCCTGCCGGGGAACCTTTTTTACACCTCCACACTTCCGGTTTGTATTTTTTACTTTCTCCTGCTTCCTACTGCAACTTCTTTTAATCCAATCTGCCACCATTTATCAACTCCCATGGTGGATTGGGAAAACGGAGTGAGCGAGTGAAATGAAATAATTAGAGGAATCCCCGTCAAATCCATAAACCTGTAATGTAATAGTATATCATCTGAAGAACCGCCTTGGGCAAAGTCTTAGACAAGGTTTTGAAACTACCGAGAGAATGTCTTGCTGAGAGAAAGCAAGCAAAGTTTATCGAACGTTAAATTGAGGTAGGGCCACGTGGCAAGGGAAGTGAGTGTGGGTGACAGCTGCTGACTGCTTTCACTTTAATTTCTCCTTTCCTGTTTTTTACTACTCACCCAAATCTTATCTCAGGTCGTCGCCTGATCCAAACTTTTTCTTGTCGTCTTGTCATGAGTGAGTGAGCTTGTGTCGGTAACTCATCTCATCTCACAAAGATTCTCGCTCCACTGCCTTCCGCTTTCTCTGCTCCGTGGAGTAAAAAGGTAACCAGTCATCGTGTGTTGGTGCTCACCATTTTAAGACAAGCTCAATAAAGCAGAATCTCTTTTTTCCAATCCTCTGCCTCTGAACCAAGCACCGTCGAGGTTTCCCTTTCCTCTCTCCTCAAAGCAAGACAAGACAAGTTCAATCTATCCCTAGCCTAGCCTACATGCATACAAAGTGTGTGAATTTAGGCTACATTTATTTTAGAAATCAAACGGCGGAGTGAAAGCAACTTGAAACGTGTTTAGATTAGAGACAACGTCCACATCCACATCCATCCTGGAAGCAAAGCACCAGCTGCGCTAGCTACAACTTCCAGCAACGCCTGTTACTCTTTCAACAAAATTTGAATATTTAAGCGATGCTCCACCTAACGCCGTCTTCATGTCAAGTCTCTTTATTTTCTATGTGAGGTAGGTGAGTGACTGAATGAGTGCAGCGATTTTTACTTTTCCCAAGATGCAATATAAATATAAACTGAGTTAAGATAGAAATCTGAATCAGAACTGGCACATGAGATGAAACCGCTGGCTGACGACCGACAACTGATTGAACGGATGGGCCAGACAGAAAATAAAATAAATGAGGATGATTTAATGAAAGTTACAAAAAAAGTTTCATTTTTTCAGACACAATTTATTTACGCAATTTTCTACTGGTTTGGCTGGCAAACCTTCATTAAGTGGTCTAAACTTGTTTAGCTGTGTTTGACCTGACCTTTTGCAACTTTTGTAGGATAAGGAGGCTGTCGTGAAATAATGTAATAAAAGAAAGTTGATGAGCGATGCGATAGATGGGTTTTCCGATGCCATCCTAAATCTTAATCTCCCATTTAAATTGAAAGATGGCCTGCAGATGTTTGCGACTTCACTTTCATTCTACAATCTGCTCACATTTTTCCGTCCCACATCAATCAGGCGTAATGTAATGTAATATCATGTTGTAACCGTAACGTAACTGTCTGTAGCTGTAGCACTATGAAAAATGTATTGCATTCCTTACTTTACTCTAAGGGGAAAAAGATGACCGCGGATTCCTACTTTTTCTCCACTAGCTTTCTTTTACCTTTTCCCGTTTCCAGAAAGGATTCGATTGGAATTTTGGAGTAGCGGCAGCGACATGTCGTGGTGGTGGTCACATCTGGTGCAATTTAACTTTCTTTTTGTCTCTGTCTCTCTTCCACATCCGCATTTCATTGTTTTTACAATATTAAGTAAAAGTCCAAATCATTTGGAGAAAGTGCGTGACATTGATAGACAGTTTTGAATTCCGAGTCGTATCCCTTTCACTTTCGCAAATAACAAACCCGCCCACGTATTTTTTTTGAATAACAAACCGAATTTTTTCCTCTTTCTCTGCAGCCAAAATTATGTTTTGGAGTCGTCGGAGGCATTAGGGAATTCCGAACCAGACGACTTCCAAAATACATCTATTTATTGATGTGTTCAATAAGATAAGACAAAATTGCGCAGATAAAGCAGATGACGTAGCCCATACTTTCTCCGTAATATGAAGTCCAAATGAGCTAACTGTCGAGAAGGCATGATGCTGCTGCTGCTGATGATGATGCAATGTTGGTGGATTTCGAGTGATGTCAAGTGTAATGCAAACAAATCTCATCTCTAAATGAACCTATGAAACCCGTTTCACCTAAAGCAGCTGCTGCTTTCTCATGATTTTGCTTTGTGGAATATTTCTTGGAATAGGAAAATTCCTGCAGTGTTGGATGTGCGTGTTTTTATTCCTTGCTAATTTACCTATGCGATGTCTCAGAAGCCGGATATTTTTCTTTAAACTTGAGATTTCCAAGAATCCAAAACTCATTTATGGAATATTTTCTTCTAAAAGTAGATTTTTTTTTCGGAGAAAAAAAAAGTCGATGATTCTCACCTGCCCTCAAAGGCGAAATGACTTTGGTCATGAAAAGCCTTCATGTTCTTCACATCCAGCACCAAATCCAAGGTGGAACTTATCGAAGTTACGACGAAGGGGGAGGTGGGAGCGCTGCACAGACACTCTCGCATGATCCTGCTGTCATTCCAGGGAACTTCCCACAACTGAACTTGACCTTCGGTCACGGATATTGTTTCGTTCCTGCTAGTCTCCAGGGGGTGACAAATCGATCGTCCGATGTTTGGTTCAACGTCCGCTTTACAGTACCTGGATTATTAAAAAATAGTCATCACAATATTTCTTCCTTTGAACCACTTCAAACGAAACTTTCTTTTCATGATCATACAACTTTCTCCATTACATCGTATCAGATCCTACCAAAACAATAACAATGTTGTGGCTTCCATTCCGCGTGAAAAACTTTTATCAACGAACCACGCACATAAAATAAAACGAATGTCCAAAAAAAGCGATTGGTCCACTTTCACTTTCTCTTTGGTTAGGTTGTAGCAACCTAAATCAATTCGAGAAAGCTCGTAAAGGATTCCTCGTAACGTTCTACACTATCAAGTTGCTTTTTCATGAGTTCATATTTTTCCTCTTGTTTCTCTTTTCGGACCTCTGAATTTAGTTTACTCTCGTTTACTTCACTATTGTTATCCTCTTCGCAGCCATTTTCAGTTTTTCATGTTCATCATCATGATGGTGATATGGTTGGTGAAAGTACATTAAAATATATACAATGCTATACTGGATCTCGTTTACTTTTACTTTTATTCACCACCATTACCCAGCCATTTTTCAAAAATCCTCTTCAATTCAACATAACTTGACCCTCGCGAATTGGAACATATTGGGAGAGAAAAAAGCAACGGAGAAAGTGGAGAAAGCGGAGTCAGAGACTTAACTTTACCGTCCAAACGAATTGACACGGTCCATTTATCATTTTCCATTGTAACACCAAATTGAGCAGAATGTGTTTGTGTGTATACACACAATGTATGGGCAAATGGCTCACACACACGAGGTAAAGTTTCAAAAAGCAAATTAAGATACTTTCACTTCACACTACCCACATAGGCATATGTATTTATGGGGATCGTAAAGAAAAAAGTAAAGACCTGCTTCTAGTTATGTTAGAAAAAGCCCCAAAATGACATTCTCTTTCTTTCACTATGTATAGCTTTCACAACTTTCTCCTCTTCCTACCCACTTTTCTCCTTGTTATTGCTATTATTTTTATTATTATTATGCTCCAACTTGGAGAAAATCGTTTCTCGTTAGGAAAGCAAGAATCTCCTTGCAAGAATTTTCGAAGAAAATTCAATGTCTTACTTTTTTATCCTGCTGCGTATGAATGTGTGTATAGAGAACTGTATTTATCGGCAGGGAAAGACTTTCTCTGGAGAAAGTAAAGTTAGTTAAAGGTTGTATTTTGTTCCTGGTGCTGAAATATTTCTCAGC
>VYYJ01003474.1:0-16500 GCA_021029165.1 Cyphoderus albinus | reverse complement strand
TGCTTTTGGTGGCAGATACATTTTAACGTTAGCGGTGTTATGCAGCGCCAAGAAACACGAACTAACTCGACCACAAAAAAACAGGCTAAGGGCAGGCCAGTAGTATCTCGTAGGCTATGGGAGTTGTCGATGTCATTGACTCGGAATTGATTTGATTGTTTTATATTAATGGAAGTAAGTAAAAAAAATGATTAATAAGTGGACAAGTTTAGTTATTAATGATATCTTCATTATGGGATAGTAATTTTCCTTAAAATTCTTTCGGTCAACTGGTAGAACCAACGCTTGTAATTGTACACTTTTGACATTCGGTTGCGCAAGTTTATGTCAATTGGTTTACATTTAACAAAACATTTCGTCGTCATAATTTCCTTCCGGTTGTCTTCTTTCTAGCAGAAAGTGACAAAAGTCTCAGAGGATTGCCGACTTGATTTCTATTTTATTTAAGTGTGTTGTCCTAATACTTTTCCCCAGTGGAGACTTGGCATTTTATAAATGTCTAAGCAAATGTGTCTATAAATGTGGGTGGCTGTCATTGTCAAGCAAAGAAAGTGAAGGGGGACTCGAGTGTTTGAATGAGGAGGAAGAGAGTCAAGGGAAGGAAGTCAGGGGAAACTGGCAAATATATTGTAATATTATTTTGCTTTCACTCAATATACTATGTCAACTTATAGACTTAGACGTGAGCAACAAAAATGCCAACAGGGTGAGAAGAATGAAAGCACATCGCATCTTTATTTTTATTGGCTTTGGGTTACGATTATTTCGTAACTCTATTTCTTTTTAACGTTTCACTTCACTCTAAAAGAAAAAAAAATGGTCTCGCAATAAAGGAATGCTCACGGCTTTTAAGACAAGTAAACGCTGTCAAAAGAAAGTGGCTCAAGGCGTTAGTCATTCAGGTCGTTGCGAATGTCACCCTTGCTGCACACTTCAAGTGGACTATCTTGATACCCATCATGCATTGTGACCAGAAACAGCGACAGGATTTGTGTTTATTCCAGGGGTGAAGTGAGACATTGGAGAAAATAGACAGGATTAAAGCACCGTTGTATTTTTTGCAAAATCGTTGGTCAAAACAATATGAACTTTAAGTTGAGAGAGTCGAAACCGATTATCATTTGTAAGCATGAAAAAGTGAAAATCTAAGTTTATATGAGTACAGTAAATACAAAACTAAACAGATCATGAAATAGGAATACGAGATAAAAATGATTATTCTTTGCTCAGACAAGGTTTCCTATTTCATTTTCTGTTTACGTTCCAGAAACGGACTCAATGTTGCTCAAATGTCATTCATAATTTGTTTCCTCCGAATTTCTCCCCATCTTAGTGACAAAGAAACTCAATTCTCTATCGATGGATTTCCTTCCCGTTCGGTCCGCTCAGATTCACCCCGCTGCCACCACCACAGTGATACAATGGCATGACGAATTCCATAAAATTCCAAAAACGATTTACAAAGCGGCAGGAGGAGGTAAAGTAACTCTCTTATTTATTCGTCGCTTCCATGAATACTACGATGTGTGCAAGAAATGGCTCTCTGCAGGAACATTGTTGAACCCTGTCCAGAAGACATAAAATGCCCCGTCAATATCAGCTGTGAAATCTCACATGCTCCTCAAGGAAGAAGACAACGTTATTAATCGAAATAATATACATTGGGGACATTTTACTTATTTTCTCCGTCAGTATATTGCAACCAAAATATGTACTCATCTCAAGGAATGAGAGTGCAATAATAATGAATGACTGGCTGCCTGACAATGATGATGGTGCACAGCAGACATGCACTAAACACACTTATATTTCCTGAGCCACTTTTTTACTACAATACATCTTCCAAAAATGACCACCATGTGAGAAAAAACTACCACAAATGGTCATTACCGATATTCCTTCGTTGTTTCCAAAGAACTCTGCTGCTGGAGCTTTAAGTGGTACTTCCCACTTCGTGTAATGGAGCTCACCTTTAGATCGTGTAATTTTTATGAGGTCTGCGTCAGCCAACCGTAGTCTATGAACACTGCAGTGCAAATATAAAGTAAGAGGCCCGTCACTTTCTCCGTCACTCTGTGGTTTCCCTTTCTCTCAGTTGGTAGTAAGGTAAAATAAAGGCATCCAAAAATGGCCCGCCAACTCTTTCCATGCAAATATAATGCGGATATTAGCGGCAAGTAAATTGCATATTAAGAATTGCTCCCTCTGCCAACTGCTTTTGTGTGGGAGACGGGAGACATAAAAGGTGAACTAGTGGCTGCATCTGAGAATTTTCTACAACTGGGAGCTTGATAAGAAGTCTTTATGACTTCACACTTTCTTTTTTCTTGCCCGAAACTCACAGTGCAGATTGTGATTGAACAGAATGTTACACTTGGATGTGTAACTCATGAAAATACTTCCGGGGATTGCAAGGTTAACTGTCCGACCCGGGAGAAGTTTTCCATGCATTTTAAATAGCTACTAAAAAGAAAAAATAAATGAAAAAGTATTTTAGCCACGAGCTTTATTATCCGAAATGAAGAAATTACCCTGCTGAGGCTAATTCTGCATTAAAAGAGTTAAATTTCTTCTTTCATCAGAATGAAGAATTTCGGCTAATGGCTGACCTACTTTTTAATGTTTAAATTTGAATGTTAAATAGTCGGAGTGGTGCAATATTGAGGTGAAACCTAATTGGGATGCACAAAATGAACCGTGCAATATGGAACCCACTCATTGGTTGCAAACTGAAACTGAACATTGAACAATCACTGCTACATATTTTAATACTTTAGTGTCATTCTTGTTCCAACGAACGAGGAATTGAAATATTCATTGGTATTTTACGTTAGGTTGCATGTTCTCCGAAACCTCTTTGCAACACTGAATTTACTATAAACGAAACTAGAATTCCCGTCGTAAACTGACATTTAGAAATTAAACAGCAATGACCTATGTAATCAAAGGTATTATGTATTTAGAGCTCCTCCAAAATCAAAGAATGGTATTGTAATTTCATTTCCACTTATAATTAAACCTTTATTATTGCACATGAATTTGATATTTTGATGAATGCCAAATTTCAATGTAAATTATCCCACCAGTTTCACCACACTGCCACTACCAACATCTTACAATATTAGCATATAACCAACCTTGTATTTCTTTATGTATGATCACTATAATTATATTTCCTTTGTTATTTTTAACAGCTCAACAATAGCCTTAAATTTTATTACCTTTTCATGCCGTCCTGGCCTGATGAGCAAAACTGCAGCTTCGTTCTTCCTCGGGTTGCAACCAAAGATGAAAGGAAGACGTATAAGACATGAAAGGAGCGAAATGTTATTAAAACATAATCTAGAATGTTTTCTTTCATAGAAATGCACCCAAGCATGGAATGTTTGGCTTTCTTTTGTAATTTAGAGTAACATTAAACGAGCGTTATTTTAACACAGAAGCAATAACGAATAGAAGGGAAAGTTGAATTTCACTGAGTATCTTCCAAAATGGAATCTTCTAAGAAGCAGGGCGGCTGTTTGAAAAGTCATCATTCGGCACTAGAAATTAATAAGTTCGAAAATCTGTATAAACATCCATGATGATGGGTTGTTGTTACTGATGAAAATGGCTCATTGATGTAGTACGGGGAAATTACATGAAATGTAAGTGACCGAAATTATGGACATCCAGATACTAACACTGCACAAAGACGGTTAATGCAAACAAACTGCAACCGATCTTGAATCTTGGTATGCAGATGTACAGCCAGTAGTATAAAACCAGCAACAGCAACGTTTTGAATGGCAGATTACTGTATTTTGTGGCAGAAGCAGTAAAGACTTTTTACTACTGAAACGTTGAAGAAAGAATAGAAGAGAGAAGAGAAGAATAATACGCAATCAAGGCAGTTTGCCATATAATATCTGCTCAATTTACTTTCAAAAGTCTTCTTATCCCCTTAAGAATTACTACAAACACATTGCATCGGTTTAGTATTAGTTCTGCCTGCCATAACCATTTCTATCGTTGCTCCCTGCCAGTAGTGGTAACAGTTAACAAAGAGAGAGAAAGAGACAGAGAGACGTTTATTTTGCTGTCTTTAAGGTCTCCCTAGCTTTTAGGAGCAGTTTGATAGGAAGTAGTGGCAGAAGTAGTTACGAACACTTTAGGAGCTTGGAGGGTCGACCAAAAAAAGTCTTGCTTTTGAAAAGGAGGTTATGCTGATCATGAATGTGACTACGCTTCTGTATGTTTTGTACACAACATTATTATTGGCACTTCTACGACCCTCATTAAGTTGTGCACTGGCAATATAGACCATACAGATGCGGATGGTGTAATGTGGATATATTCTCCAATTCATTCAAATAGGAATGAATCTGGCAGTAAAATTCGTTTGGAATGTGGTCTAGTGCCAGAAATATTCATGTCCAAGAAGGAAAGGGAAGGAAACTTCTTTCTTAACCACTGAGAACGAATCTTTTAAAGCTTTCATTCTCTCTCTCTCTTTTCTTACCCTTTCTCAGTCACAAGCTCGAACTCTCAAACCCAAGACAAAAAGCTTACTGGCAATGAATAAATAAATGGCTTTTACAGATGAAATCGAGTGTGCAAAAAGAGAATACAAAATTTAAGGTTATGTTCAATAGAGATGCCTAAAAACACATAGATTTTAGGTACATGTGTAACAGGGGCTTAACCAGAAGCTAATGTGGGTGCTGCAAGTATTAAATGGAGAGATTGATCCACAGTTTTAGGCCGACGAGAGATTAGGTGAACAAACGGCTCTCTCGTAGCACAAGCTTGACAAAAGTTTTAACAAGCCAACCTACACATATATATGTGCATAACATTACATTTGCATCTGCTATTTTACATTTCCAACAAATTATAAAGGAACCACTTACTCAACATCTTTTAAATTTATTGTGATGGATTGACGTGTGTGACGGATTTTTGTCCAAACTCCACCACCGACGCAATTCTATCAACAAATAAAGAATTGGCGAACTACCGATTACGAGTTGCATACTACGTGAGATATTATTTATCGGAACAATAAAAATTGTTCCATTACGATTACCTATTTTCACCTATTCCCGTTGCCAAATGCAGAGTCACTATTCCACAATTTGTTGGCTTATGCCCACCACTCTTGCTGGTGTTAGCAAATACTAAAAGCTGAAAGTCTCCAAATCGATCTGAAAAACTGTTCAAAGCTTTCTCTCTGCAATGTGACTGCACCTGCGATGGCTTATGGCAATACAGCAAATATTTTTGGCGACCTTTCGGAGCCAGACTTTTCTAGAAAAACAATGCTGCTTAATTGGCATTAGGAAGCTTGCAGCCATCATCATTGTAGCAAAGAGATCCTTTTACTTTTCTTCAATGATTTGATCTTGATCATGATGCTGATAGTCATGAAGTATTGCATTGACCACTGAGAAATTCGAGAAGCAAGCACGAACGTGCCTCTACTCTGCTAATGCCCAAGCTGACGAAAGCGAACCAACATGGCCCAACAAAAATACAATACACACTCAATAATAATACGGTAACAAAAAATATCAACAACTTGACTACTGAGTGAGTAAAATAAGGGAAAGTAAAAGGAAGAGGAATTGAAAATCTAGCAGACCGTGAGTGAAACCAGTAAAGGAGACAAAAACGTAAGAGGCTTCTTTTGAATGCCGCTCATATCATCAGCTCGAAGAAAGCGAGTACAAAGAATAGAAAAGACAAGATAGAGGGATGGATAGAGTGGAGGAGAGACTCTTATGTGCTTTTCTCTCACAAGTATCAGTTCACTAGTGTTGCTGCGTGTGTTGTTTCGATGATAGCGCCGATACGTTTACTATTATCCCTCTGTTTTATCGAATCGAGTGGAAGGGCTTCAATAGAAAAGAACTTCCTTTCTTTCTATACATATACACACGTAACAGACAATGCCGATTGAAATTATTGAAATAGAACTTGGTGTTTGTGGTGACTGGCTAGGAAGGGAGGAAGGAGACTGTTATTACTTTTGTGCCTGCCTAGGTATGCGCATTTAATTCATTTGAGTTCTTTGATCTTCTATGGGAAAAGTTAGATTCCATATGCCTTGTGCCAATGTTATTTGTTAGGTTGTAGGTGGCTGGAGGCAAACTCTATTGTAATCTGATGTGCCTTTTTTTCTCCTTATAAAGGATGGCTAGAGACAAGAACTGAAAAGTACTTTTCTTTCACCTTTTCACTTAGTACAAGACGGGGTGCGTGTGAAAAAGTCAAGTGTCGAACATGTACAAAATGGATAATAAGCTCAAGCACAAATTGTATCTGTAGCGGCATTTCCTTTCTTCCGTCGGTCCAAAGTTACATTGGAGGTCTTAAGTGTGAAATATAGGAACTGCAATACTAAACATTAATGTATTAATTTCATTATTTTTTATTAAGTTTAATTTTTTGAAACTATTCAGTTCGTTCGGTTAAATCGATACATCCAGGAAAGAACTGTATCCGTGCAAAATCTTTTGTAGGGAGCACACGTAGACATAAATTAGTATTTATTGATGGTCATGTTTTTCCCTTGTAGCAATCATAATTGTACGTGTCTCGCTTACAACAACAAATTCCAAACACTTTATTTATATCACGTCTTGGGGTTTGCAAAGTTATTTTGTACATTCATTCGTGTTGCTTCATAATCCTGTATCATCGAACCAAACCAAAACTATATTCTCACAAACAATTTTTCATATGTGAACTTAAACTAGTATAACTCAGTTTTGGCAAGCAGCTTGGAACCTTTGGTGGTGGAATATTTATTTATACCAATACTTATAACCTAAAAAACCTATGGGGTACAAAGGAAAGGTTTATCTTTAACCTATAAATGCAGGTGTTTAAAACAATGAAGAACATTTACTATTGAATAATTTTAAGTGTTGTAAATTACTGTGGAATTAAGGAAATTTCAGTTTTATTAAATGATCGAAGCTATCAAGATAAATACAAATATCCTTATTCAAGCAATACACGAGTGCAAAAAGCAGTTTGTGCCTGAGAAAGTTGAAGTCATACCCCAGACGCAGAGGAAAGCATTTTAACCAGTTTTCAAATAGACACCACACTGATATTTTACGCAGAAATGGAGGTCACCAATAAATTTTTCATTTCAAAATTGCTTAGACTTTTTTTTTCAAATTTTTACTCCTTATTCTCCTCGCCAACTTCATTCAAAATCGTCCGGTCTTCTAACACTGATTTTAACACCTTTTAAGTTTTCCGTTGGCAAACTTGAAACGTTCGCTTCAGGCATGGCAAGTGGATTAACGGGTGGCATTTACAAAGTTTCATCTATAGTATGGCCATGAATAAATAAATGCATAATATATTAATTATTATTACCAATTATATACCACTAGCCATTAAAATCTATCTATAATTTATTTATGATCCGGACAATTGACTTATAATATTAAAAGCCATGGGCAATTACTATGCCAGGTTTGCTTCGATACTTTCTCATCACATTCTTCTTCCTTCACAATCGTTAACCATTATAGTTTCTTCTTTGTATTCGCTGGTCACGTAAATGCGTACTCTAAATATTTATAAATCTATTCTAGATGTTATGAATTTGAACCTAGAAAGTTTAATTATAGGAAATTAAATTATGGCATATAAAGTTCTTCGAAAGATGACAAATCTCTACCTGATTCCAGTGTTTTAGCCAAATTTCTACTAACGTCTCAAGAATTCTTTACATTTATATAGAAATCCACCAGCAATGAATCCCTCCCTTTACTCTCTCCAAAATATCTTGTAAGAAGATGCTGTTATGCCTCATGTCGATAATGTTGAGTCGAATCGGAATATGATGACGCGTGGAAGTGTGTCTGGTGGAGAAATAAAAGACGAGGATTACTACTGCAGGTTCATGTGGTCGAGTATGATAACTTGATATCTTCCTTTTGAAAGCAGCTATTCCGAACTGCGCTGGCTATGAGTCGCACACTGAACAATTTCACACGTGAAACCTAACGTGATACTAGTCATTTTGTGTCTAAAACAGAAGCATTTTTGTGTCTATTGATCTTGCTTAGCTCGTCAATTTTCTGATGTGGTTGTACAGATAGCTGCAAGGCGATGACACTAGGGGACTTTATGGCATCGTTATGAAGAATGAAAATAATATTTTGTGACATCGAAATTGAGTTGTAATTCTGGAGGAACAAGGTCAATGAAATGAACGGAGCCGGGAATGAGAAACAACCCGAGTAAAGCATTTTATCAGCAAATCTCCTATCATAAAACAGTGCAGGGGCAAAATGGTCTACTTGGTAATTCCGAATGACTTTTTCAAAATCCTTTCTGCACGCTCTGGGCTAAAAGACAGACGTGTCTTGTATTTGGTGATGACGATCATAGGAAAAAGTAGTTTCATTTCAATAGTTTTTACAGTGCCGATAGTATCACTATATCTAGCTTTTTGGTGACCTCTCACATTTTATATTAAGTGGAACCTTTTGTTAGTTGAGCATTACGGTAAGTACATATATTGTCTTTTTGTGCAAAAGAGGTGAAACAGGGGAAGCTCATATTTAGGTCCCTTTTTACAAAAGAAGGGCATGAAAAGGAAAAAGTTAGTTTTCTGCTTTGTAGCCTTTGATGTTGCCTTATATTCCTTCCGAGCTTCTTTTTCCTCATGATTTCTGTAGAGAAACTTTTTCACTCCTTGCACTAACCATAAGATAAAGTAAGGAAACCGTGCTTAGTGTTCCCACTATTTCCATTGGATGTTATGTGACTGCTTTCCTACTTGCTTCAAATGCAGCAAATGAAGTGGCTGTCAAAGTTAATCAAATCGATTGACTTCACGGACAAAAGTTCATGAAAACTCATACTTATGTATACCATGCCGAAAATCCTTACTTTCATATGAAAGGCTTTTGGCTCTTCTTTGCGCTTTTTGTGATGTCCAACTGTACATACTCTGCGCTTCTTGCTTGTGGGTATTTATTGGCGAAAACATGGATACTCACTCAATAAAAGCAATGTGAGATTTTTAGGCTGGCAACTGCCATGTGTAAGTCAGGTACCTGATTTACTACTGTGAATAAAATTAATTTTATCAGCTTTCTTCTGCTAGACTTAAGCAGAGAATTACGGCAGCCGGGTTAATCAAAATCATATTTCAGTTGGAAACCAGGTAAGCTTTTATGCACCAGCGGCAGCACCAATAGGTTATTTATTACCATTTTCTTCCCTATCTGTCGGTTATTTATACTCTCTAAATTTCCGGGTGCATATCCTCAGTAATGTTAGTGTTAGCGTGGCTCAAAAACTTCCCAGTTGACTGACTTGGTCTAACGTGCCTGAACTGACTGAAACTTGCTGCAGATCGAAAACGTTTCATGACTTTCACTATTTTTGCTCGGTTGAGACATGACATTGAGATGAAGAAGCAGTGTCCTCTGCTCTTTCATTACTACCTTTCAGTGAAATCGGTGTGTACGTACACCACAAAAACTAAACGTTTTAATCGAATATAGTTGTACTGTGTTAATTATTGTTAACTCAACGGAGCACTACTGCAAATGGATTTATCATGTATACATTTTCATGACTTAATTTATGCATGAACCGAAGAAATAAAGTACAAAATCTGTTGGGGAGCAATACATAAATAGAAATAAAATCCTTCCAACCCATTATCTGGAATTTTCAATGTTTCCTCGTTTCGCATTTAGTCACACCACTAAGGTTGAGTGATGGCACTAGAATGATTCTGGGGATTGGTGAATGTAAATGACAATTTTAATGGTAATGGAATGCGAGAAAATCTCTGACTTAACCAACTATATTATTTTAACACGGAATGCTGTTGTGCTTCAAATAACTGTCCGACAAACCACCAAAATCGGAAATGTAATTATTATGTCTTCTGAATTGAAAGTATGACAAAGCGGTAAGAACATGCAACATTACGTCAGCTAAGCTTGTAAATATTACTCGACGTCCCCCTTCAAATCAATTCATTTTAAGAGAACTTTCAATGATCTAATGAAAGGAAGACGAAACGCTTACCCCGGCAGACCGTCAAGAGGGCGAGTGAAGTTGGGTGAAGAAATTCGTTGAACCTTTGCTCTGAAGCAAAAGGGGAAAACTCATGAATGTCAGTTTACGACAATTGATAAAAATGAAAATGCATGAATTGTATATTCAGTAGTCTGGAATCTATTGTGTGTCAGTACCATAGTACAACGTCTTTTCATTCAACAACACATTTTCCATATTCTTTTCCTTCTCCTCTTGCTTCCCTCGTGTTTACACTTTTCGTGGGCTCACCGTAGCATAAGATTCAGGTTTTAGCACACGTCATAACAAGTTCTTTATAAAAACGGGCATAAGGAACTAGGTATCTATATATTTCTTTCTATTGCGATTACCCGTGTTTAATCTCTCCATAACCGCCATCATTTCACCCGTCCACCTCAACTGATTACAGTAAGCGGGTTACAGAGAGGTAGCGTGCCTGAATGTTTGAGGAATAGAAAACATTTATGTATGAATTGGTAACAATGATAAAAATATTTTCTTCAAAATGTATTCGACCCTTTTTTAAATTCAAGTAGTGTTTATGTGCGTTTGTGCTCTAAAAAGGTTTACAAGGTGCTTGCTTTCACTTTTTATTTACAATTTTTTCTTCCGAAAATGTAGTCCGCCTCTTTAAAAATACAGATTTTCTATTCTATTATAAAATGGCGGGTATCTACGCACGTTTACGTAGCATTATGCTTCCTCAAATACACAGTCCATGATGTAAGTTTTTCATTCCAGGTTGTATGTTTATTCTGAGGCAGAAGTAGATTCCCGTGAGGATTCGATATTTTTGCCTTCGTTTCTTAGCAGTTCGCTTTATACTTTTTCTTCGTTTTCTGCAAGCGTCTTCAGGGAATATCCAACATGGACCATATCTTCCCAAGGCACACTTTCGACCCAATAATGCATGGAGAAGGTAAAAAAAACTTTCTTTGCCTAACCTGCCCCGCTCGAGCTAAAGTCGAGATTCAAAAGGGAGAATAAAGCTCTTTAGATTTTCAGGGGTTTTCCAGGAGGAAAAACTTCAGAGATGGAAATATAGACTACGAAGGAAAAAATGTAAAATGTACAAAAGGAACAGTTGAAAAATTGGTATCGTAACATGTATATTGATGTAGGAAGAGTCACTGAATTTTACAAATAGAAAACCAAAAACCTCATTGGGGAATTTTTGCAGTTCCCTTCCATTTCATTTCATTGTTCTTACGGGGCTGAGAAGCAGCCGGCAACATTTATCCAGCAACAAATGATTTCAGCACAGCTCAAAATAAAATCCAAAGTATGAAAAAATATTGACTGCAGATGCTGGATGCAGGTGTTTGTAAAAATCGGTGGTGCTAGGGTAGCTGGAAACTAGCATTTCAGAACACCCTGTTTCACTCCGTTTCCGCGACTGCGAACTCACCCCAGATCCCATTTCCTTTTTTCCATTTTGAATGTAATTTTTATACGACAACAAAATCCCTCGAAACAGGTCTCACAATGAAAGTCAATTATTATTGTTAACAGTGGCTTCCTAAACTTGTCATGTACTCAAATGTTAAAATGCTTGACCTAACATAATTGGAGTAAAGAAGTGACATCTGGATGTGGCCAGGATTATAGCTCTAAGACCGTTAATTGTTACTCTGTTAACTGAAATCGATGCATGATATTTACCACATTTTCCTTGATGTTTCATACCGCTATGTTGTTTGGTTTATCCAGTACAGTTTCATTGAATGAAAGTTGGATCCTTCGTTCATTCTCCTTTCATTCAGGAGAAAGGCAAGAACGGAGTTAATATTTGATGAATATGAAAAGTTAGAAATCCGAAATCGCTCGATATTTCTCAAAATCACCTTTTACATTGCCTTCATTTATTTCCTGTAATCTTCCTATTTTGTCTCAAGTTCACTAAGTACGTATTGCCACCAATCCAAATGCAGAAGAGAGTGAAATATGTAAAATGACGCACATCATTGAATCTTAAAGCTACTGGCACTGACGTAGAGATTGTGTAGTTATAGCATATAATCGTATTCCGGAAATGAAATGCTAAAGGTAAAAATGTGTGGATGTGAAGGAATATCTATTTTTGTAGCTTCTTTCTAAATGCGAAATCATTCCAGATCAAGTACTCCCATCATGATCTCCATTGACATCATGTAAATGAAAGAAACTAAAATGGGATCGCACCGCGGGACCACCGTGTATAGAATCAAGGTTCCATTATTTTTATTCAGTCGACAATCCGTTGAGACAGTTTTTCAGCCTGCCAGACAATTCAAAGAGATCGAAAAAATAAGATCAAAATTACTTTTGTTTTCATATTCGTCTAGAGAAAAATAACATTTCCAGAAACGATACAAATAACGTTTCCGAGTGGTCTTCCTGTTAAAAATCCCCTTCCTTTATTTTCTCCCATTTATTTCCCATACGGATGGGGGAGATGAACGAAAAGTAAACGATATTTGTGCGCAGTTGTTGTGGCATGAAGGTAAAAATTGGATATTGTATGCAATGTTGTGTCAACCGGATATGACAGTGAATAAAACCAAATAATACTTTGTCATAATTCGTCCGGACAATATAGTCAGAAACTCCATCTGTCCCTAGCATGAATCCATATTTACCTTGCGCTCCAAGATATTTCCAGTTTATCAACAGTGGTATTTTGGCTCTTCAAAAGAATTTCGTTTTTGAATTCTCAAACTCGCACAAGATTATTCCGTTTTTGTATACGTGTTGTATCACGATATTAATAGAAGGATGTGCTCATTTGCCTAGAATGTAAACATAGGAAAGAACATTGCATTAAAAGTTTGAAGGGGATGCTTTCTTGAACAAAGTAATGCTGAATACGGATGAATTGCAAAGTGGAACTTTCCAGCCAGAAAAGGAAAGTGAAAGTCAGTATTAGTCCACACATTGCAGGCAACAGCATCCTATTCTGTTTCCTCCAAAGGGATTCTCTTAGTTTTCTCGCTCTGGGATTCGATTCAATGGATGAAGGGATTTTCTAGAAAAGTGAAAACGAATGAAAAAAGTAGCAGTTTATCCAATATACTGCAGCGAAATAAACGTTTCATAGGTTTCCCTTCCCACTACTTCTTGCTTTGTTATTTATATAACAATATGATATGATATTGTAGAATATTATTCACAAAGTTTTCGTATCATGATTCACGATATTGCATACTCGGTTTCAAGTGTATATGTCAAGCAAATAAACAATGTTACATAAACAGAAAACGTTTACAATTGCAACTGTGAAACCACTGAATGCTGCTTTTTGGCCGATGGTAAAGTTGATAAGGCTTAGACATTACAAAATTTTAAAACTGGACTTAAGTAAGCAAATAAAATATTTACATTTAAACCTTTGTTACTGTCACCCTCACCCTTATTGCTAACAGTAGCACTTATACAATTATATTCTAATTTGGACTTACTACACACGTGTAATTTAAATAAACTCAATTTGCTTCACACGGTCAGCATAGCGTGGATTAAAAAACTAAGGAGGGGTAAATGGATGCCCACTCTTTAACATTGTAAGAAAAATGTCAAGCATTTATTGACTTATTGAAAACTTTGTATTGCAAGTTGCAATTTGCAACTTAAAATTGACTGTAAGAGAAGTAAGAATTAATATTGCACAGATAGTGTGAAAAGGTGCCTAGTAAAAACAAGGGTTTTCTTCCTAATATCTTTATGCTATATAAAACACATTAGAAACTTTCCAGCGTACTACTCGGCTTTGATTGGCTATTTTGGCTATCGATGCGATAATTTCCGTCTTTATTTACTGTATGGTTCAAGATTCTAGTATTAGATTTTTCGTAATTTACACACTTTGCGCAAGGTTTCTCCAGTATAATTTCTGTCATTTCATTTTACTTTTAGACACGATCATCAAACAATTAGTATGAAAATTCGACGTTTCAAATAAATAGGAATACCATTTATTATACAATCAGTATCACGACAAATTCCACTTCTACAATAGCGTTTCATGACAAAAACCGTTTACAGAAGCTATCGCGACAAAATTGCTTCCAAATATTTAAATTCCACGGTTATGCAAAAAAATAAAGAAGACTATCAGGGACCTTCATTAATTTGGGCCCTTTAATCATTAATTGCTATGTAAATTACGTTAACAATCTCAGGCCCTTTTAACGCTATATAGTAGCACCGTTAGATTCACTGAAATCTTAGCTTTCGAACGACACCTCGGTCATATTCCAAAGTGGTGGCGGAGGGGCAGGGCCGGGTCATCAATAGGAAGCTTATTCCGTTCTTTCTATGAACTTTTGGTAAAACATAGAGGTACTTTTGAAAGTCATTTAATATAAACCATCCGTATTTATGAATAATCTTTATTAAAAGCAACAAAATAAAAAAAATAAGTAAAAAAAATTTAATAATAAAAATAATATTTTGTTAAAATAAACAAGTTTTGTGGCCACTTTAATGGTTGTCTTTTAAAGAAGCATACTAGATGGCAAATGGCAACAATGCATGAATGCAATAAGAATTTTTTTAGTATAATTCTTGTTGTGAATGAAAACGGAAAACTTCAGACACGCTGTCTTTTATTATAATGATAGTCGAAGTCTCAACCGATTCTTACCCTGTGTTTATTTCAATTTAGTCAAACTGACTTCGTTTGGCCGCCGAAAGTGTTTACACTATCCGCCCCGTGTTTCTCCACTTTTAAATGCCAATGAGTACATGTTGTGAACTGGCGTTTTTGAAGCATTGATTAATTAAGGTTTATCAACTATTGTACTAGTAAAAGGATGTAAACTTTCTGAAAAGATTTCCTTGTTGAATTATATATTACTGAAATTGCGCGTCGGTAAGTGCGTTTTACTAAAAGTTGAACCGCAGACGATGGAAAAGTTAAGGCTAAATTGAGCGGTCAAATTTATAGATCATATTTATCACATAATATAAAAATACTTGCATTAGATTGTGACAGGACAGAAGATGTTAAGAGTAGGCAGAAGATATGTATGATATATGAAAAGCTGGTTTTATGCGTCGAATATAATAGCAAAAGGGTCGAAAGCATCAACTCAAGGTTAAACATATGAAAATTTTAAATGGGAAAGTTTTCACTCAACTTTCACATTTCCATTCTCATAAAGGGATGCCTCGGACACTTTCGATTTGTATGTAGTTTTATTCGTTTATGCAAATATGCTGCGGTCAAAACTTGACGTAATATCGAATATTATTATTACTAGACTCTTCCCAGCAAAGCGTTTTGTGTCAGCCAATGGTTTTATACCAGAAAAATATGAGGTGCCATTTGTTTTCGCGGTGAAATGCCTTCCTAGATTGAATTGGGTACAATGGCAATTGCTGCGTTTGTGGGAAACCTTTTAAGTTTTAAGAAAAACTGCAGGCAGATGACAATATTGGTTTAAGAACAAAAAACTTTTTGCTCTCATACTTTTCACTGTCTACTTTGAATGCGTGATATCTATCGGTTTTGCGTAATATTCAAAAGCAGGGACATTTTGTCGTTCAAATATTTCAATGTTCAGTCTTTCTGGAAGGCAATAAACTACGGTAAGTGGGTTCACTAATACATAGTATAAGCTTATACTTGAACAAAAAGTGGTGAAACTCTTTTACACTTTTATATTATTTTAAGAAATAGGCGCTTGATAACATTTTTAAACATTATTTAGTTTGTGTCAATTTTAATTTTATAAAATAGATTGTGTAGCAATAATATCATAATTTCATATTTGCCAGTAACTGTATTTTACTTACTTAATAATCCAGCAAAACAAATCAAATTCTTTTTCAATTATCTATTATTATTTTCAAATTATCCACTGAGTATCTGTTTATTTATCTAAAACTTGGAGTTGGAACATCCTGTTTATATCATTTAATCAAAATTGCTGGAAACAAAACAATAAAATAGAGCATAATATTTCTTAAAAACTATTCAGCTGAAATTATCTGAATCAAAGGAGAAAATTGAAGAGTGAAAAAGGCACGAAAAGAGAAATGAAAGAATCTTTTTGCTGCAGCAATGATCCAAAATAAAAAGTTAACAAAGACAAGAAAAGGAATCTTGCATCATTTCATCATTCTGTGTTTGAGAAGCTGCTAGATATTGCAGTCTTTTGTTCGAAACCTCATCTTCTCCATTCATATCTTTCTCTTTTTATCCTATTTCTCACACGTTCTTTGTAATATTCATTCTTCAATCTTTATTTATCGCTGCATTTCATTGTGGCATGGGCGATGCATTGTAGTCAGTAACCGTTATACTAAGCTTTCGAAGCCATTGATAATGACTACGACAATGTTGATGACATTGGTGTACATATCTTCTATTGACTGACTGAGGAAATGAGCGACAGCAGAAAAAGGGAAATGAAATGAAATGAAAAGAGAAAAAATGGAAGAAAGAAACAT
>VYYJ01003473.1:0-16502 GCA_021029165.1 Cyphoderus albinus | reverse complement strand
TTTATACCTAACTTGGCAAAATTTTGGGCATAAATACCTACCTAAATCCAAAAAATTCATACCTAAAATTGCGAAGCCTATTCATAACCCATGAAAATTTCTACATATATACAAGTTCAGATATCGACTTCAGCAGTTTTCGGGGTTTGGACCAAGAACTTATTTTAATCACTCACGGTAAAATCATTCGGTAGCTTCTACTTTGTCATTTAGATCCACTACTTAGCGTTTCACGTAAAAAAGTGTAGCTCCGAACCGCTCCGCGGCAACCCTAAACAGAAAAATTACTCGAAATTTATTAAATGAGGAATTGGAATATAATAAAGGGACTTATACTTTTGACAATATTAAATTAATTGAAATAGAAACACTAAAATCCAGAATAACCAAGGGTGTGGATGATTTGAAGAAGTTTCGTTCAAAGAAATATATCTTGAGGGCCGGAAATGAATTCAAATATCGTCGTATTAGGTTTCTGTTACCAACACCAATTCCGTTTTCTGAAGACTTCCTTTTCCATAATTTTTCACACCCTTGAGGATTTACTAGACTGCCACTCACAGTGTATATCTCCGAACCCAGAAAGAAGCAGAGGTGGATGAACGCACTTCCTGTAAGCCAAGCGTTAAGGAATCTAACTCGGGATGGTTTATCCAACAGATCCCAACCAGAGACCAAAGCATAAAGTGACAAAGAGCTTACATGAGTACTCAGAAATATTGCAATTGGAATTAGGCGACTTTTGTGCAGCTCATTATAGAGGTTGGTAAGATATTGCGTTTTCCGGAACATCAATGTGAATTCAGCCACAGTTGTGTCTTCATTTGCTTTTCTGAAATTATATGTCCTTACTAGAATATGGTAAAACTTTGTCAGAACTATTTAACATTTACTTACCGTAGCAAAGCCTGAGTCATGGAGTAAAGAGCAAATTGTGACGCCATGAGTGAAATTGTGACCAGAAATATAAAGTGACCGTGTCCAATGTTCAGACAAGTGAAATTGTACATGACGACCAAACTTCTCCTCGTTACCTCAGTAATCACTTTTCCAATTCCTCCGCAGTTTATATGAAATGAGTTGAAGATTGCCAACGGATGCAGTCGCATTTTATTTGCGGGATTTATAGTAGTTCCGATAGCTGCCAGGAACGGTACAAGTTGTACCGTTACACGAAATATTTTTATTCCGCGGAGAAGTGTCTTACGATGTCTCAGATTTTGCCAAAATTCTTTCTCTAGAGATAATAAATATTTATTTATTAGTAAATGATGCTGTCTTAGAGATTGGTAATCTTAGCAAAATAAATTAAGCGCTAACCTTTCTTTGTATGTTTTACATGATGCATTTCGAAACGGAGCAACTCATTCAGAAAGTTTGCAAAAGTATGGGCCTGCTTATGCTGGACATAAGCCATTACAGCATAGCACGGAAACACTCCAAAATGCAGAGTGTGAAAGCATTTCTCTGGAAAACTTTCACTTTCAAATAGTATCTGATACAAAGCCGAAATTGCTGCAGAGACCAATATGAGGACATGTGGAATCCAGTGAATTCTACAGTAAGTTGGTCGAGCTTGAAATTCAATTGTTAGTTTCTTTGTAGTCGGATTGCTGATTGTAGCAATATGAAACGGAAATTTAAATGGGTTCAGGTTTAACACTTCCAGTTGATGGAAAATGCTCTGTATTTGGGATATTGTGTTTGTAATGATAAACATTTTTCAAAACAAGAACAGAATATTTCGTAAAGCTTCCAACAAATCTGATCGTCGAGTTAGGAAATTGTCAAAAAATTAAATTTGTTTTTAAAAAGTAACTCTGGGTTGTCTTATTGCTGCAATGTGGCTGAAGTAAAGCAATGTAGTAAATGAAGCTTTAGCGATTCTGAACTTATTTAATACTTTTCTCTGATTTTAAGACCGCAATTCATGTAATAAATTGTTGATTGTAGATCATGGTAATGGGAGTGGTGGTATCATGAATGTTTACTTTCCAATTATTAGAAGAAAATTACGGCATACAGGAATATAGGTAGAACTTATGTAAATAGGTGCTAGGCGTGGCGATAAAAGTTATAGGTTTAATTATATCAAGTGGAAGGTAAAACAAGCCTATTACCATGTTTACAAAGAAAAATTATGGGTTAGTTAAACATTAACCGAATATACGGTAAGTCATAGCAAAGTATAATTTACTAGACTACCTACATGGCACAGAAGACGACAACGTGAGGCAATCGTAATGACATATTTACTATAATAAATTCTGGTTTTTGACCTTCAAGTCTTCTATAACATGCATATTATTCAATAGATATAGTGGTGCCAGTATATGTTTCTGTCTAGCTGGCAAAGACAATTTTTTAGTTTGGTGTAATTTTTAATTATAGTGGGATTTATTAAAATTTGGTTCACCTGGTGCAAACCACTTTTGTCTGTATTTAGTGTTGTGAAGTCAAAAGGTTCAATTTTGCGGATGGCCTAATGATAAGGTATAAAATTATATAATTAAGGTTGATTATTAGCTTGATTATTACCTAATACCCCAATAATCCATACATCCGAATTGACCTCGGAAATTGATGCGTATGATTGTAAAACTAGCAAACATTTTTCGACGTATAAAAATTAAGTTGTTTTTAGCTTAAGCATGTTTTCATGCCTTTACATTCCTGAAATAATCTGAAACCTATGACTTGTTAACATTATATTTGGCATTTTCAATTATTGTCAATCCGACACCACGACATCGTCGGCCCAGTCGTAAATAAATGATGATTTTTTTCATGACAAACCACTGGGTTAAACGCCCAGTCTCGACAATATCTTCAAAAATATTTCACGCCCCAGCAGAATCCGTCAGACTTATGCTATGATATATTCTACTATCTTTCACTTTTCGGTCGACAGATATTTACAATCTAATCAATCTGACGGTGGTGAGAAAATTATCAACGTAAGTTTATGTATAAGATTTAGCTTTCAGTTTAATTTAATGTATTTAATAGTTTCACATTTAATATGACTGAAGCACAAGCAAATTCCCATGAGTTGAATTAACAGGCTGCTCACAAATAAATTTTTTCGACGTCTTGGCCACATCGACGCCAAAATTATATTCCTCTGTTAATAACATAAGGCGGCTGTGTGATGTTCCGTTAGCGGTTTCTATATTTGACCCTTCTTCAGCCATTGGTAACCACGATGTCACAGGTGTACCATCCACCCACATCCATCTCTGTTTATGTTTGTCGTAGAGTGCACCCACCCAGTAACTGTTTGCGTCAACTCGAATCGATACCTCTTCTTTCACTTTTTCCAGTTCCTCTGCAGTGTTAATGCAAACCAAGGATCCTTTTTCGTAGAATTTCTCACAGTAGATTTTTGCGTTTCTCCAGGTCTCCTAGAAGTAAAAAGATTTTATTAAATACAAAAATGTCAGTTATTGTTTCTCACAAGACAACTTTAATTATATTCTAAATAGGTTAAAGTCCTTTACGCACATTGTGGTCTATCACAAAATACTCGTGTGGCCTCTGAAGCATCCGGCATGGGACAAGAATTGTCAGCAGAATTGCAATCACGTGATGATACATTTTGTTACAGTGTAGAAATCTGGCATTTTCATTAATTTGATAACGGTGTCTTACGCAATTATTTGAGGCAGGTTGTAAAAATATTGGGCAATTTTGACTATAAAGTTGTAACTTAATTATTGCAAATCATTCAGAAACAAAAGATGATAAATCATTTTAAATGGAATTTTCCTCAAACCACTTACATTTATTACTTAGGTAAATAATATTTAGCGACGTTGCGTAATTTTTATAGTAACAAATTTTCTTAGGTCAGTATTTTTAATAATAACGTTGACCAGTATTTTATAAGTGTAACGTTAATTACAACTAATTATAACTAATTGAACACTTTCTCATCATAGTTCGTAAAAAACTTGCTTCAGGATATACAAGGTCCCTAACCTGAAAGAAAGTGTCCGTTATTCATAGTACAAAGCCCCACCTCCACCTAGCTGGCAACTCGAGTCTCTCCAGTCTATTCTTTTTGGCAGTTTATACCGAGACAATCGGTAGAGGCATGACGAGATGCTTCGAGAAAGGCAACGGTCTTTAATGTTGACCATGATGATGATGATGAGTCACAAAGTGAAGGTGAATTATGGAAAAGAGAAAGTGCTTCGCCTTCGCTGCAAAGCAACAATGTCTGATCTATAACAATACATACCTACATGTACATACCTACACTGCTGCTTTCGCTACTATCATATAAAAGTTTACATACAATAATATTAGGAACCTAAACACTCATATCGAATTTTATATAAATTTTTAGATTACATTTAAATTAAACGCTTCAAAGAAATAACTACAACAATCATAATAATTAAGTAATTTGTAAGTTAAAATTATATTCCTAACCCTAAATAAACATTTCACGCATTTGATCTAGCGTGAAGATGTGGTTCATTCATTCATTCCTTTTCTAAAGGGGTTCACGCGATTTTATCGATTTATCGGACTGCGTTCATGATATTACTAGCCTCATTCGTGTGCTGTGGCCTGGCCAAAAAAATGATAAAAATAGGTATATCTATACACAAGCTTCTATTTTCTGCAATTATCCTATCCAGATATTAGAAGAAGAATCAAAGGCAAAATGGAATATTCTGGTTTCGTCATAATATGTAGTATATAATATCCAGCACAACAACAAGCCACAACTTCTAAACGCATTTGCCAACTCCGCTACGTACATACATATTCACATTGGTGAAAGTAACAACGGCCAAACTTCCCATAATCACGCTGTGGCCATAGTCATATTTAGTCCGAGTCATGTGCCTATTAATAAAAGACCGTTGCAGTTTTGCTTTTGCTTTCGCCTTTGGCTCTGGAACAAACCTAAACGACACAGAAAGGCGAGAACAGGAACTATAGCGTTTCATATAAAAAACATTCCACTCGTTTCTTGCAGCGTGCAGAGAAAATGTCGCAATGCGGCAAAAATCCCGAGCTCCGCTCCACTCTTTTTTTGCAGTGCCGAAGAAAATGCCCCATGCACTGGCTGAGTAACGTAACGTAACAACAATAGGAGCAATGCAAAATGCTAAGATTTGTATATGTATATATTCCGAAGTGACTCTTTTCTAACTCTGCTCCATTTCCTTTTTACTACCACTACATACCACTATAAAGACAAAAGTTTGAGTTCAAGGAAAGTATCGTATAGAGAAATGTATGACGTGAGAGATGCAAACGCCATGATATGATACATATGTAGTAACCACATACATTTCAGCCAGTTACACAGAAGCATAAGATGGAATAAAAATTTCGTTAGTGGAAATATTGACGATTTCCTATCCCACTCGGATAACCTTGGTTCCTAGTGAGTTCCACTCCCTTTTAGCTTTGGCTTTATGTAACTTTTTTTTCTTCTATGCACAATAGCTCCAGCGCAGAAACCACTGCATTTTCCATGATACAGTCGAGTGCTGGCTGGCGATACGAATAGAGCAGCTCAAGTTTAATTGCCTTAATTTCCAGTTTACTGAAGTTAGCTCACTCACAACGTCACTAATTTTAAACATTAACACAATAGGTTACTAACACAGTTAAACATTCTTTCAAAATAACAAGCTCAGCAAAAATTATAATAATTTTCTCTTTCAGTCCAAGCACAATTATTTCCCCGAGAAAAAAAGTGACAAAGGGGAAATAATTTTTAAATAAATAATACTCGACAAATAAATTATTTTAGTGGGTCTGAACTCCGTAAGAGTAAAAAGTGAAAGTTAATTAAATACAGAGTTAATATTTTTTTCACGAAGAGTGTAAGAATAATTTAAAGCGTATTTTGGGGCAAGTTGAGAAGAAAAAAATAAATCAAAATGCCACCACCACCACCACTTGAGGATGACCTCGCTGGAATGACCGAGGCGGAGCAGTTGAGCTACTCAATTAACAAAGTGCAGGATGAGGTAATAAATTGGTGATCATTAACTTAACCCATCATTAATTAACTTGAGGATTGACAAATATCAAATAAGAATTTTTTAGTCTTTGGAATCCACTCGGAGAATGGTGTCGCTATGCAACGACACAAAGGACGCCGGAATCAAAACTTTGGTGGCACTCGACGACCAGAGAGAAAAGCTTGAGAATTTTGAGAAAGGAATGCGAGATATTTACGAGGACATGGTGGAAGCAGAGGCTGCTATGAGAAGTATGGGAGCTTGCTGCTGGGGGCTTTGCGTACCTTGCCAGGAGAAGCTACAGAGGTGTTGCTGAAATTCCATTTTTGAAATGTTTAGGAAATTTAGAGCTTGAACATTTTTTATAATTTTTTTTCCAGAGAACCTGATCCAGAATGTTTCAAGGAGTTTGTGGTGAAAGGCGGAGATAGGCCCGAGGAATTAAGTATGGAGGGGGTTCCAACGTTTGGAGGATTTGTTGCGAAATACACGGATGACAAGCGCGAGGAGGAAATGGAACAAAACATGGACGAAGTTTCGAACTGCGTTGGTAATCTGAGGAACATGGCTATTGATATGAGCAGTGAAATTACGAAACAGAATGATTACATTGACAAGATTCATTTAATGGTAATAAAAAATATTTTTTTCTTTCGTGAAATTTTTGGTAGAATTTAGCTATAAAAATATTGTTTTAATTCTACTTTAAAAGATGGACGAGAATCAGTCACGAATTGACAAAGGTAACGAGCAAGCCACAAAGCTGAACAAGTAAGCGAGCAGAAGAATGAAAGGGGTGTTTAAACGTGAACATCAGATGGACACAGTGGACTTCATCTTCTTTCAGTGATTCAGATTTCAACTCAACTAACACTAGGAATTTGCTTAGAAAATTATCGCTCTTGTCTGGATGGAGTGTTGAATGCAAATTACAACTCAATTAAATTTATGATCATTTTTCTTTTTATAATAGAATTAATTAACTCATTACATTACATTACTTAAGTTTTCGACTTGTTTCAACTAACGAAGCCTTAAATATTGCGTCTCAAACTTTTAGGCAATAAAAGAAGCTACAAAATGCGACTGCGATGAATTTCACAGTCCGCATTTAAAAAACGTCTCAATTTAGCATTTAGACAGTGTTGTAAACGTTCACGTAATTTATTGTGATTTTCAAGTGATTTGTCTGTAAGAAAGAGTATAATTATATTGTTAAAGAAATAGAGTATTAAGCGAATTTTGCTTCCATGACATTAATTTTAGGTGTTTGATACAACACTGCACTTCGTGCCTATTTTACAAGACATAGATGATTCAACGGAGAAACATAGTTGTTATTGTTATTTAATGAGTGGAAGATTTTGTTCACGAAGTGCGGGAAAAAATGCTTCACTGAGAACAGACAAATGTGATGATATTAAGAATTCTTACTAACCCAAAATTATTGTTAGTAACTATTTTAGTTTCGTCTCAAGTCTACTTAAAGTGCATAATTAATTATTATACTACGGCCAGATGAGTTCTATCAAGGATATTAAGAGGCTTTGAAATTTTAGGGAGAGTAAAGGACAATAGACTCTAAGCACATGTTGTTGGGCTAATATAAGTAACATAACAACAATAAAAATAATTAGGTAAAATCTGGGCTTCGGGTCAATCTCGGAAGTCATTTTTGGCGCAGAAGTTTCAAACCGTTTTAGGCTTTTCCCGCCAACACTGCCTTTACGAGGGAAAAAAGTTGGCCCAATTATATATGATTAGAATCTATTGCCCTTTTTTATTTAAGAAACGGTCACTGAAGAAATTCCAGAAGGTATTAAAAACCGAGTAAATATCAAACCAGTCAGCCCTTCATTAGCATATGAGTATTTTTGTATCAATTCAGAATTTGTTAGAGTCTGTATGTAGCTTGCCAATACGAAATGTGATTAGAAGTGTGAAATATCAAAAAGTTACTAGCAATCAACAATTTTAGTTTCGCACACTTGCGTTTAGAGTAGACAGGGCACATCTGGAATTTCGGCATTCTTAAGTGTTAAAATATTTATGAAAATAAATAAATAAATAAAAATATATACATCTATTACCTTAGTGGTGGTATCACGATACCCCATAGCCATTCATTACTTAAATAATATAAAATGGAGTTATAAGCAATAATAAGTATATTATGGTTTGTAAGAGCAGCTTCACCCAACGAAAATTGCAGGATTGACAAAAAATATTCACTTCTCCTGTCAAAGTAATTATAGCTTGTTGTCAAATTTAGTTTACCAGTTCCAGGTAAATATAAAACGTTATATAGATGAATAAAGATACATTTATCACCATATAAATTCACAAAATCCTAAACCCCGCTTTATTTAACATTCTGATTATTTATTGATTTTCCACTCGTAATTTCATTCATGCACCTTCTATAGAAGTAAAAGCTATTACAATATCATTACCATTATCGGTGATAAGTGATACTAATTAATTTATCATTTTATAATGACTACATTGCGCCAATGAGTGCGTTGTTGCTGGCATTTTGATGTCAGAAAATGACATGAATTTAAAAAAAAGTTTTTATAAGATTAAAGCAATTCTAGCAAGTGGGATTTAAATTGTGTGTGGTGTAAAAGTAAATAATGGATGAAAAAGCTAAGACTAGACTACTAGCACCTATATTCATATAGTGAAAATATATCACACAAACTACGTAGGTAGGTTTAAGTAGGTAGCTGAGCAAGGAAAACGAGAGCTAAGCAGAACAGATTTTGAGACAACTTTGGAGCTAAGCAGAGGCTCAATTAGGTACATACATTATTACTACAGGGAAATGGAAGGTTGTAAAGAAGGCAGTTGAGAACTATAGGGTTCTATATACTAGCAGCAGCAATGTAAGAAATGATCGTAAAATAAAATGAAAAATAATGTGTAAATTTCTTTTAAAACAATTCAATAAGAATATCTGCTGATATTTTCTTTAAATTACAATTTTTGTCCAAATGTCCAATTTCAAATATTTCAAATGGCTGTTTGTGTGTAAAAAAATTGTTATCGTCATTTCAATGTATGGTAAAACTAGCGCAACTTGAGAATTTTCACATGATCATGATATGATAATAAGTCAATGCTATCAATAATAAAAAAGTTTGAAGACAGGTTGGTTTAAAAATCTTGATCAGTAAATCAGTTTTCATATTTCCACACGTTTAATTTTTTAAATATATTTTATTGTCTTGAAAATCGATAAGTTCATATTCATGAAGATAAAGGACAAATTTTAGTGAATTTTTTTATTATCGCTCATATATGTACAAAAACTCTTCTCCATAAAACTTCGTTTCCAACTGACTCACAAGTGATTCCTAGCACTCCATCGCCATCCTCCTTGAAATTTTCGTTATAAATATAAATATATTTTAAGCAAAGAATATTCAACAATTTCCTTAAACAGAGCGAGCATCTCCTCCAAGCAAATGTCCGTTTTCGTATAGCGCCACAATAATCCATTTATTTTCAGATCCCTCTGGACACTGCGCAATACCAAGGCCAACACGGGTTATTCTTGGATTAATGAAGTAGTATCCATTTTCACCAATCCACTCCTTCACCGCTTCCTTGATGGCGTCAGTCTTGTCGTCTTTTTGCGAAGTTGCAATTTTTGTGCCCCAGTTGCGCATATTTACCGGAGTGAAGAGTTTTGTGTTTGCAACGAAATTTGCATGTTTTTGGCTTTCTTCATGCATCTACAATTTTAAATTAGCATTTTGAAACAAAGTCATTAAATAAAAAAAAATTGTTGATGTTTTAATATTTCATAAAAAAATTATAAATAAATTTATTTACCGTTGTGTCTCCCATAAGATTTTTAACGCCATACATTTTCCGTATTTTGTTGTGCTCGAAAAGTCCGGCCTTCAAAATATCTGAAATAGTTTTTGTGCAATTAATTTAACTTTAACGTTTCCAACACCATTAAAAAATGTTGTTTAATTTAAAATTACCTTCCATTGCTACGGAACTAATATTGTCAATATCACGGATCGGTGTGTGGATCAAGGATTTGAACTTGATAAAATAATTCAAAACTTTATTTTTTGCAGCAAAACTTTCACTTTCGCACCTGAACTTGTTCGTCTTCTCCTCTAAACTGACTTGTGAGTGTCAAGACCACATTCGCCGTATTTATAAGTGTTACCTACTCACACAATATAAATTTACGTAGTTCGTGAAAAATGTATTTTTAAATTTTCATGAAGATGTGTGGGATACTTTGCGAGGGCATCGAAAAATACATAAATTTAGCCTCATATTTGTACCACAAGACAAGTCAACAGTCAACCTGGATCGCTGATTATCAAGGCTGAATAGTTTATTATGTAACGTGTAAATGTACCGGATTATACATTTCCCATTTGTCCGTGCCAATAATAATTAATTATTTTTTCCGGTTACATCGCAAGGTACAAATGACTCACATGATACTTTGTTACCGTTTTCCTACGTGATTGAATAATTGGACGTAATCCAAACTTGAGTATGAGTCTCTTTTACCAGTAAATTATTGTGCAAGTTTATATATTAGAAAAGGTGAAAAATCAGGCAAATACGCAAAATGACACAAAACAGGTTTTGTTCCGAAGCAGAAATATTTTGGGACTAAAATTAGCCATGAAGCGTACTTATGCGAAAATACGGCATATTTTTTTAAAGTATAAAACTCAATTTTGTAGCGGCATTTAAATTTTTAGTTCATACTCCATTCCCCAAGCAGTAAAATTACTCATCTGTTTAATCTGGTTAGTTTTTTTCAGTAAATCTTATTATATAAAATTTGCGTTGAAATTACGTACCCATTATTACCACACGTATCGACTTTTTCCATTTTTATCAACAGGAAATAATATAGTTTCAGCGCTCCAGAAGAACTGTATCAGAAGAAAGCATAAATATACCTAATCTGAAAATACTGTCATTTATTGAAATGAGAAAAGCCACACTGCTGTTTTTCTGAATAATATGATGACGAACAGAAAAATCCTGAAAACAATTTAAGTTAGAGTTTTATTGTTATGTTTATATGATCATTATTCAGTGATTTATTTGAGCGGTTTATACTCGTTGCAGTGAGTTTAAATTTACATATTTTTATTTTAACAACTAAGTTAACTCTAATAGGTATGGAAAATAGTCTTAAATTAAAATTATCATCAATACTTAAATAAATTACAATTAATCCAGTTTCCCAAATTGTACACTTTGTATTGTTTGTTTGCAAGGACAAACTCCATTTTCTTGAGTTTCTTTCTTAATTTTTTTGAATATATTTTTGGGGCCATCAGGCACAATATTACATGAACATCTTCAAAAGATTAGCATGAATTCTTTTAAAATTACGGATTGTGGGTTTGTGATGTATGCAAATATTTGGACAAAAATATCACCGCGCCAATTAAAAAAAAGTAGAAAAAATCATGCTGCAAATTTTTGAATCCTTATTTAATTAGCTATGTATTAAATAATTTAAATAAAGTTATAATTTAAGTTCCATAACCTCTCAAAATCATCTTATTATATTATTTTATTAATGGGGGTAACTTAATAGAGCTAGGTAGTTTAATACTTCGAGCGGCCTAAAATAAACGCAAATCATCTCCCTCTTCAATAACTATAATGACTTCGTTTCATCCTTACTGTGGATTAATTCCACTTTGTATAACTTTAATTAAATAAATTGTAAGTAAAGTAGGATAATAAAAGTTTTTTGTTATATTTCAAAAAAGGAATGAAATTGGTAGCAATTTATTACAAAAAGTTTCGGAAAATTACAAGGTCGATGTTATGTAACACGATAATTTATCTCTCTTGCAGAAATTACTCTCTTTGCTTTATTCCTAATATAAACGCCTGGATAAGTTTTGCCTTATGACAATAGAAAAAATAAACGTGGATAATTGAAGATTTTATATCATTTATTGGATAATTATTACAAGATTAATACTGCCTCTAAAGGTTTCCATAAAGTGTAATTGTAAAGTAAGATGTTTCAATTATTTATTTTGACATTATTGAAAAAATCATAGTCATTAAAATCAAAAAATTAAAGCTTGGACACTTTGGAAAATTCAAAGTTATTCTTGGTTCCTTAACTAATATGAAATTCATACAAGTTGAGTTTTGTAGACTGTGTACAATTTTGTGTAATTTCGAACTGATTGATGGTGATGGTATACAATTCAAGTCAGGAAAACTGCAAATTTTAGAACTAAATCCTAATTTTGTAAATTTCATGTCGATTTGCTTATTACAAAAATTGGGTGAAATTATATACTGCCTACTTACTTGTTATATAACAACTCATCCAAATATTATAAAACCTAGCTAAAAGTTCCTATTTTTTAAGTGGTTTAAGCACGTCGTTTTTTATGTCAAATAATGTATAATTTATAACAAAATTAATTCTAGTGGAAGATTGACATATATTTAAAAAATGCCCAATTGAGTCTAATAATTTTATACTTCTGTCATTCTTTCTTCACAATTCTGCAAAAATTGAATACAAATTTCCATCGTACCCAAGCACTTCAACAAAATAAATCACGATCCCTAAATTTTTATTAACATGTTCACAAAGATACAAAAAACCGGACTCAAAATCCTTGATTACGGGTACATCTACTTGTACCCGTTTCCATTCAAATGGGACAAGGAGACCGGAAAATTCTCAAACCGACTGCAATTCCCCCTTGAGCCTTCATATTTTCCGACGGCTGCAGGATACCTCGTCTCAACATTTTTACTTTTCATCTTGTCCGTAGCATGGTTTTACTCGATTTACTTCCACTACTTATCTCAGGAGCATGCAAAACCTCCTCGATTAAACACTGGAACACTCGCACTCTGGATGTATGTCTGTAACGCAGTCTATGTTTTGGGTTTTAATTGTTTTGGACTGATTCTGAAGAACCAGAAATTCTTGCGAATAGGATTAAATGCTGGAATGGATTTAGTCGAAGAATTTTTTCGTAAATATCCTAGTCAACATTTGGGGACGACAACTCTGGAGAAGCTAATTATTCCTTGTCCATTATCAATGGTGTTCCTACCACCAATCACTCTTCTCATCTTGCCCCACTTCAAAGTCGATCCGATGTACTTCGTCCTCGAGGACGTTTTGAGCCACCCCTATGAAAGAACAGCGAAAGAAATTATTTTTGCTCATATCATTCGCACAATATCATTGGCAGGCACCATTGAAATTACCAGGATTGTAGCGTTTTTTTGTGTTTTTCTTCTGATACTCACAAGCATTGCACATCGTGTTTTGGAAATCTTGAAAAGCAGCAGAGTTTCAATAGAAGAAACACGAAATTGGTACATTCGATTCTCCATTGTTGCGTCGGAGGTTATGCCAGTTGTAGCTAAGGCCACTTCACATGCATTCTCTGCCACGTTTTGGCTTGCAATTCTTGGAATCTGGCTGCTGATAACAATGCCCGAAGATGTACCAATGCTACTCTCATTGGCAATTGGGTCAGCTGCATTCATAAATGGAATATTCTACCTTCTTGGTTTGCAAGTTATGAACGAATTCGGTAAAACCATGGAAGAAATTGTTGTTAGTAAATGTAGATACACAGCCAAGCTGCAATATGCAAGTGCTAGAAGTGTAAGTTCCAGGTTAGAGGCGAAACTGAATTTATTGAGAACCAACGCAATGCGACCAACAAAATTGCCTTATATTCCGTTCTGTAATATTCAAGGACAATTTCCAATCAAATGCGGATTTTGCTTGGTCGACCGTTTAATTGATTCACTGCTTATTATGTAAAACTCATATAACTGAAAAATATTTTATGTTGTAAGAAAAATATGAATCACTAATGGTAACTATTTAATTGTTGAGTATTAATAAAATTGACACAACTCCAAAATTAAAGTTTATAAGACACAATAAAATGTCGTGTAAAATATGCTTTCACAGGTAGTGTGCCTTTTTTTACATTATCCAAATTAATGACTTCGGAATCAATTTTCCAGAATAAAAAGTAATAATAACCTTTGTTTTGATAATCAATATACTTAAAAAATTCTAAAAGTCATTTTCTCCATTTGAATTGGTCTCACAGAATTGAAACCAATCTCTCTGGGAATTTTCGGGGATTTTGCTCTATGAATTGTATTGTTGGTGGTAACATGAGATTTGGGTGGTAGCATAATGCTACTAGCATAGCATTTAACATAGATGGTAGCCTGTGACAAAATTTAGGGTTGATATTAGCATACGAAAATTTTGTGCAAAAGTAATTTTAGAAGTGTAAGTTAACCAATAAATATGAAACTATTTGGCCTTGTTGTAATTATTTCAGCACCAAGTCATCACAGAGAAATAATTGAACTTACAACAATTTTTATCACAATGTCAATACCCAAATACTTGGTAACTTTCAGTGTCCGGCAACGCTATTTTGATATATAACAATTTTATTATTAATTACGGATGTTCCGTTTTTAAATCCGTTTTCCCGTTTTCAAACACTAAATAGTGAATTACTGCGGTTTCCGTGAACCAACATTAAAGACCAATAGCGCGTTGGAAAGGCCATAAAATTGTTCTTCCAATGGTATACTGGAGAGAGAAAACAGCCTTAGAATACGCTCACAATGTTTCCGGTTTCACGTTCCGTTTTCCCGTTTCCGTTTTGTACCAAAAAGTTCTTAAAACGCGACAATTGCGAGCGCATTCTTGGGCCGTTTTCCTTGACCAGTATACCGTTAGACACGCACATTTATGGCCTTTCCAACGAGCCATTGGACGTTAAGTTTGGTTGACGGAAACAGAATTAATTCACTGTTTAGTGTTTGAAAACGGTGGAACATCCTTATTATTAATAAGCCTCCAAATCAAATTCCTTAGCCATACAATTCTAAATAACACAATAATATCGCGGTTTATTTAACTGGCCCTAAATTTTTATTTTCAAGTCCACGGTGTTTACCGAGTTTGATTATATTTTAATAATGTATGTAATGCCGATATGAATTAGAGTTTAAATTTTCAAAAGTCTGTCTTGACGACTGAAATACAATTGTTTGGTGTTTTTGAAGTAGTACTACATCACTATTTTTATCTGAATTATTCAGACTGAATAACCATCTTATAACTGCCAAATTGAAAACATAGACAAAGTAAATACATACTTAAGTAGGTAATTTGATTTTTTAAGCCCATAAGTTTATGAATATGTGCGCAATTATTAAGTTGCCTACAAGTATTTGTAATATTCCACAAAAACAACTATCATATTTAATTCAAATTACATATTTATATCCAATGTTTGGCATCGTAGATAAATGCAGTTAGGAAGGAGACTATATATTGACTCAAGCTTCTCAGAATCTACTTAACTCCAAAACAATATTCAAAATAATATACAAAATAATATACATATCATTTGGGAAAATACCACAATTACTCGGCAAAGCTTTCTGTGGATTTTCATTGAATCGAGGATGATTGTTCACCAATAATTTGATTTTAAAACATTAGAGGATCAAATTGCAATTTCAAATTCTGCCGTCTCTAAGACATATGTATATAGGACACAATTTAAAACAATCAGTCAATCAATTTAAATTCAGTCAGTTGTTAAATTCAACACAAAAAACAATATCAACTCCAACTTTCGCCAGCAGATGTGTGTACGTTTGGATTGTAGGTTAAATTAAACAGTAATGATAATTCCAATAGTTGCAAATTAGTTGAGATTGACAATAATATTTTATTAATTTCATTTATTGCCTTTTTTGCTAATGATTTTAGAAACAATTATTTGTCTTATTTTACAGTTATAGTTATAGAATTATTTTTGTATTATCCTCAATTAGAAATTGTAAACAGTAGCCGAGTTTAAAATGAGTTTGAAATCTATTGAAATAAAAATTTATGTTTATTTCAGTAGCACAGCTTAATACACATATTTACATTTACTTTACTTTCGTTGTTTATATCGTCTCCACTGCCTCTGCAGTAAACGGGCGCAATACTCTTCTCGCTGCCGTTGAAGTGTCGAGCTGACTGGTTTGTAGTTTGGGTTACTGATATTCATTGGCACGTCATTGATGTCCACAGGATCATCAATTGCGTTTCCTTTACGAGCGAAGAAATCCTTCGTCAAAGCATCCAGAATGTCGACGCAATACATCATGTCATCTAGTAATGACAAGACAAAAAAAAATATTCCAATTTGCATATTTGTAATAACCTGACCTGATAAACTCAATATTTATTTTTTAAACAATTTTATTTAGCTCGCCTTCGCAGATGGGAATGTTCATAACGATAATCTTGAATTTATTCGGTTTATAAATTTGTAAAGGCTCCTCCAAAATATCCAGCAAATCTGAGAGTTGGTCGTAGGGAATAAATTGAGTACCATCTGGATCAAACTGCGCCCAAATCTCGTAGTACATGTCATAATCGTCATCGGTCAGTCCTTCCTGTACCTCCTCGGT
>VYYJ01003472.1:0-16503 GCA_021029165.1 Cyphoderus albinus | reverse complement strand
AAGTAACGTGAAACATTTTTCTCTGAAAAACAGAGCCGAGCATTGAAGAGAAGGAACTAGAGAAGCAAGGACAAAACTTGAGCCCAGTTTTCTCGAGCTGTGAGGATGTCCGGTTCTGTATTTGGCTAGCGAAGCAGAAAAAGATCGTGGGCGTTCCTCCGTCTGCCTTCTACTCCGTCCCAAATAAACATTTGGCCAAAGACTACATTCGATTCAACTTTTACAAAAAATTGGACACGCTGGAGAAGGGTTCACAACTTTTACGTAGCGTCCAAAAACAAAATTGAAAACATTTTATCGACTTGTTGTATGTAACGTATTTGAACATTGTTGAAAAGTTTGCAATTCGTAAAAAATAAACACACAAAGGCAATCGATAATTATAAAAAAGTTTTATGAATTAATTTAGTTTATTCGCTTTTTATTTCATTTATTTTTATTCAGTTAATTTATTCATATTATTATCATAATAATATAGAGATATTTTACGAAAAATGAGAAGACTGACCAAAGAAATGTGTTTGTTTTGAGGGATTTCACGTCGCGTCCTTCTTCCTTTTTTTCGCGTTTTATTTTTTCCACTTTTCTCTTCAATTGTTTTTTTTAGAATTAGGTACTCTTCGAAATTAATTATTATCCTTATTAATAATTACAGCAGCTAAATTAAATTAGATAGAATAGTTATTGTTTTTGTGGTTGTTTAATTGTGATGAAACTTGCTTAATATAATTTTGCATACAAGTGACAACTCACAAATTAGATCTCGTAAATCGAAATAAACCGTCAGTATAATTGTATTTCTCATGTTAAAAAGTGACACTCATGCGTTTCGCCATTCATCGCATATATCTCGTAAATGCTATTCTACGATTAAAATTTAGTCGCAAATGCCAATTATTTTGAAACTCATTAGCAAAGGTGTTCTTCCTTAGATAGCGATGTTCAAGTTGAAAAGTTTGATTTTTATTTCATTAAGCATTTAGCCTAAGCTTCTTACAATTACACGTGATGACTCGCTAAAAAATAAATCATTATAATTTCCGTCTTCAACAAGGACATTTTTGTGACTGGTTTAGCACAAAAAAGCTGAACTTAAACTCGGTAATAAATGCACTGAAACAATCGTGTGATGATTTAAGGAAAAGGGTTAATTATAAGCTTCCTTCTTCTGAAGATACAAGAGAAAACGCAGACGATTTCTTTTCTGGAACATCTAAAATTTAATCATGTGTGGTCAACCATTTTCTTCTAGGTATTTATCCGTAACAAATCGTTCTTTGAATACTATCAAATATATATAAAGCTATCTGTAGTTTGTTGTGTTAAACGTACGTATATTCATTATTCAGATAATATCAGTAGTGATGATTATGTTATAGCGTTTCTTAATGCTTTCAGTAATTAATTAATTATTTAGTAAATGTTTCTACAAAATATTCAACAACAAAACAAAAAAAAACGCAAGGAACAAAGTAGTCGGTACGTATTCACGTTTATATTGCAATGATTAAACAAAGTAAATTAATTAAATTAATTACAACAAACAAATCAAAGCATGTGAGCTCGTTTTTGTTTGTGAAAACATCACAATTCAGAAATGAAAAACAACAAAAATCTAGTCTCTAAACCTCAGTTGTCGCTAAACTAAATTTAAGTCATAGTTCGCCTCAAAAACCTAGATTATTATGCAATATATCCTCTTGTTAATTAATTTAACGTAATCATTATTACTGTGTCATATGTACATGTTACATTGCAGGAATTTCAGCCATCGCGATCTAATTAACAATCTTCCACAGTACCACCAATTTCCTACTTATCGCCGCTACCGCCCGTTTTTAGTAAAAATTTGACTAACAAACAAATTGTCGCTGGATTTATTATTACAATAAACGTCTAAAAAATTAATTACTCTATTGCTAATTAGTAGATGCTCTTAAGAAATTCAGCGGCAGTACTAATTTTTATACCCGAAAACTCGTTTTCATTTTTTCTTCTCATTTCTCACCTTTCGACACCGCTTCATTTTCACCTGTATTCATAATTAATTTTAATTATAATATGGTACATGAAAATTCTATACAATTAATTTGTAGCAACTTTCATCTCTGCAGAATAATATGTAATATAGATTTTTGTAAAAATTTAATGTACATTTCATATTACATTAATTAGTTTTATGCGTAGTATTGTAACCAATTACTGAATAAATTATAACTTGTAACATCATATTGTATATCGAACAATGATTAACTATTAATTAGATAGTTTTTACATTCTGTTGCTGAGTCGAGCGAGGTTTTGGCGTTATCTGTGTACATTGACATTTTTAATGATGATTTCCACTAAACTAGGCAATGTACACCATAACTTACCATCATGTCCAATATACAAATCTTATCGATTTATAACTAATCTTTTAGTTAATATTTACATCCATGGGTAAACATAGCATCTTACAACATAAAGTAACTATTTTTACATCGCTAATTAAATATTGTAATATATATAATGATAATATAATAATTAATTGTGTAAATTGTTTTATAGGAAAAAATGTGTTTTATGTGTGGACTGTGTTACGCGAAAAATTCTTTCGTTTTGCCGTAGGCGGTGGGTGTGCGTTTCGAGTCATCCAGGACGTACGACCCTTCGTCCTGTAAGTCGCAAAAAAAGGTAATTAGGCAAAAGACATGAGTTTTACTATTAAATATTTAATATATTGTCTCCTATGAATATTTATATTTAAACCTTTCGCCCTAAGAATAATAATTATGACATTATGACATTACCTTTTTCCTCATCCGGTACACGATGAACATCACGAGCAAAATGGCACACAGCAGTCCCACGATTGCTCCGCATATAATAGCTGCAAAAATTCATTTTACATTGCAACTTGTTGAGTCATTCGAAAATAGGTTAATCGTAACAAAGATGGTGAAAGTGAACTGCGTAGAAAAATGAGACGTGTTTTAAAACTTTATTACCTGCAAGAATTCCCGGTTGTGAAAAGAAGGACGCTTGGTTCTCATTCTTTTGGTTAAAGATCGTATCTGGTTCATTGCCAATGTGAATTGGATCGTCCGTGGCTTCTTTGATACCGTCATCGCTTCCTCCGTAGCCACCGCCAGTGCCGCCTCCAATGCCTCGCTCGTAAGGATCCTCTGATTTAGGGGTTTGCTTCACTGGAGTTTTCGACTTCTTGTAGTCCTCGTCATCCTCGCCGTTCCCAGAACCAGAGATTTCTAGGTCATCGTCAATACCGCCACCATGACCCGACCCCTCGTCCTCCAGGAACAGGTCTGCGTCAATTAATTTCGATGACAGCTACAAAGAACACGAAAAAAAAACACAAAAATTAGTCACCTCATTAGCATATAATAATAATACAATTCCCTATGCAAGCAAATGAAGTCACCTTGTCAAAAAGAAGACATATGCTGCCATTATTTCGTTAATGACGAAAATTCAACATAAGAATGAAATATTATATGCATTTCTCAACAAAGAAAGAAAAGTTTTTGCGTCTTTCCTTATTTATTAGCCAACAGAATTAATTACGCAGCGTTCATTTTTAGTAAAGCATAACGCCTCGAAAAAAGGCCGTGACAGACAATTTATTTATCATTCATGACTTGACTCTGACTCGAAGAGGAATAGCAGCAACAAAAATAAACAATTTCGCTTGCACAAACTAATTTATTATGACGCTTATCAAACGATGGCGATCATCTTCTTTCTTGTATATTTACATTCGAGCATTGTTGTGATTTCAGAGTGACTGACAGACTTGTGACTAGAGTGAGTGATGAGCAGTAAAGCCGCATTATTTTCTCGTCCATAAACAAATGAGCTCGTTTAAACATTTTAAACAATGATGGATTATAAACAATTCCTAATTTTTTTCTGCATAAATACAGCTTCGAAAATATAAACCAAACAGTTTTCCTCCAGCCGGCCGACCCACACTTTTTCTTTCCTAAGCTGACACCATTTTTTTGTGAAACTTGTCAGAATTTCTTCATCATCGTCATCATCAAAGTGAAGCCGAGGTTAGGCTTTTTAAAACATGCAAAGTGGCACTCCTCCCCCATGATGAAGAAGAATTGAGACAAACCCAGTGAGAGATTATCCCTTTTTCGAGTGATTCTCAATAACAGTCAGGGAGTCACTCGCCCGAACCTGAACTTATTTATAGCGTTTACACAACATAAATGAAAATGTAATGAGCATTAAATATTATTATGTGTACTTTTTTCAAGAGTTGGCTTATTTCACGCTTCACTGCAAATGTGAGCGCTGCTCCTTCTTCGAAAGCAATAAAAACAAATCTTTTCAACGAGTAAATTGGTTATTAAAATAAGCAAAGAATTTATACAGTCGCACCTCGACACATCATGTAAATTGTATTTGTATCCGTGTATCCTCACACCGAACAGAAATGACCAGGAATAATTCTTTCATTTGACCGGTTGCCTTTTTATGGACACGAAAAATAATTACTTGCGTAACATAACATAACTTGTTACGCTATATCGCCAAAATGAATAATAATAATAATAACAATAAAAAGAGAATAAAAGCAATAAATTGCAATTTTTGGTCGTGGAGCAAAAAATAATTGACTTTCCTGTTCAGTTTTGATGCGTCATACCTCGTAAAACCCCAATGCATTTCTTTGTGCGAGCAGAGAACAAAGGAAAGATGAAAGGAGTAGGAAATTGCGACTTAGTCAGAGGAGTTGCTGGAGAGGAGAGGGGATCAAGCGTGAAGTGAGAGTAGATAAAAGGTTCGGAAGAGTGAATCAGAGTGCGAAATGGATGAGCAGCCTTTTTTTCACCCGTTTCAAATTAAAATGGGAAAAGTAAACTCATAAAAGAAGATTGAAGAGAGACAGTGGGTCAGAGAACAGCAAATGAGTTCTTTCTTTCTTCCCGTTCCACCTTCTTTCAAGCACGAGCAATGAACAAAAAGCTCATCTAAATGCAAACGATATTCAAGAAAAACATGGATCGTGGTAGAGAAGAGAATGTTCGTTGGTTCGACTTGAACTGTCGAGAAGTGAGACAGAAAAGACACAAATTGAGTTTTTCGCCATGAAGCTTCTACCCATTAGCTTTGGCACACACAAACACTAACAGTGACAATAAAATCTGTTTTAGTCTGTCTCGCTCTCAATTTTCATTGATTGAGTGAGTCACTCAACCTGACACGGCTACAGTCACATTACAGATTCTGCCGTTGGGTAACTTTTCCTAGCCAATCAATGGCACAGGTCACTTTTTTTTACTGTTCTTCTGGGGGAATTCAAACATCCACGAAAATTATCCACATACATCTTGTGTAAAGAGCCGGGAAGTATTCTCCCGAGACCTATTGTCTTTCTCTTTTACGTGATCTATTTTTCTTTTTCTGCTCCGCACACCTCTCTTTAATATTTGAAGCAAAGCCGTGATCACGATCAAGGAGGTCTGAAACTGTGTCAGTATTCTTATTCCCACAAAAAAAGTAATAAAGAAACAGACCGAGCGCAGGTAGGTAGATTCCATGCAGAAAGAAAAAATTGTTACAAACAAAAATGAACCAAAAGTTTTTTGGAGTTCGGGACAGGGCCAACCTACACTCGCCTCCTTTTAATCATTTTTTGTGTGTCCGACTTCTCAAACAATGGACAGGGGAGTATCATTATCTTTGGCTGGTACTTATACGTAATGTACGAGAGGGAGAGGACTTTTCTTCATTCGAAAAGTTTATTATTATTATTTCAAGAGATAGAGAAGTTAAGTTTGTTGGTGGCCCACACACATCTTCGCTGTGAGACTGACTCCTCTGTAATTATGCTTTTCTTCGCTGGGACTGGCACGGCTTTTCAGTTCACGTACTTCTCAGATTCTCCAAAAAAGATAATGATGACGCTAAAGAAGAAAGAAGATACGATTTATCAAGATTATCATTTGCCGACCAGAGAGCTGTTGAAACATTTCTACAAATACACGCAGTGAAGTAAAGCATGGGACATGACTACATGACTAGCCAAACTGCATGAAACTAGTTTCTTGTTTGCATACCGCGGCTACTGTTTCCTGTGTCAAGCTTAATGGCCGATTGGAGACAAACCTTTAACTTCCAAAAATGGTTTTATTTTTATTCCTCTTTGGGTAATGCTTGTCATTAAATGGTCATATATTTTGTAAGTGAAACAAACATTTTTGGGTCAACCCTTTTACAATGATTTGTTGCTTATGTCGGTGACTGTCTGAAAGTAAAACTTAAAAAAAGTAGAATTCCGAGGTGCTGAATGAATTTCATCTATTATTTATAAGGAGATAAAGACAAATGGATCGATGAACCTAATAATGGAATTTTATTCGCATTGCGAACTGAAAGTCTCTCGGTGGTTGTTTAGATGGACAGATTAAAAGGGAGAATCTAAATTGCGACCGTGAACCAGCCTACATGGATAAACCGATTATTTCCTTGCACTCGGGTTGAATTCTCCTAAGGGTAAAAATGAAAACGTCATTGCCATAAAAAGCAGATTTGGTGGCAGAGTGAAAACGCTGGGAGCGGTTCGCTTGTGAGCATTCGCTCGTAAAAATAGAGAAAATTCCTTCATGTCAACTCTTTATTGAACTCGATCCACCCGTGCTTCATCTACTTCATTCCATGATATTAGATTCAGAAGAAAATTGGAAGTGTGCGTAGGTGGTGCACTCACATAACAGATCAGTACATATTAGTTTTTACGGAGGTGGCCAGATATCATCTTATTAATACTTGAGTGGAGCAGCCACCCACATCACTTTTCGAGGAGGTTTGAATTGTGAAAGACAATGAAATTCCTCCTTACTCCAACAGCACAATTTTTTATTGCTTTTTCCTGTTGTTCGTGAAGGAGGGAGAGGAAAAAATGTGAAATGACTGGAATACCTGTCCAGTGATATATTTATGTGTAATGTGTGCGGAGCGATAACAATAACCGTAAGCAAGTCCATTCACCATTTCCCAGAAAGGAGAAAGTTTGTGCACACAAGTACCAAATTTAAATAAGTGCTCCATCCAGTTCATTACTATCGAAGCACTTTAGAAGAAACGCTGGAGCTGGAACGAGCCAGATGTTGGCCAACTCTACAGATTTTGGAATTGCTCCATGATCCTTTCCCAGAAGTCTAGAGAGAGGCGAAGCTTTGCAAAGATGAAAGTTGTTCCTTTTCTGCTCCAGGAGAGTGTGCACACATTGCTTCAAGCGACTAGAATGGAATATCATCATCATCAACATCATCATGAGCATGATGAGCAGAGCGCACACCACTTCCATGTTATTTTTTGCAAAAAGCAACTCAACCTGAAAGTTTTCCCTCTCCGAGGGAAATGTGCACGCACTTGAGTAGCGCCACCAACCATCATCGCCACTTTCTGCCTAAACTAGCATTACTGCTATTACTACTCTTATTATTATTACGGACCACGAAGAAAATATACCAACATCTCTGGAGAAAAACCACAAACGATCCCAGTTAAATGATAATGAGCCTTCATGAGTACCAAAATATATTATTGTATTGTGGCAAGTTGTGGCACCCGAGACCAACACCCGAAAAATATTCGCCACGACTTCACATTTCTCTCTTTCTCCCTGGAGAGAAAAAAATTGGCCAGAGAAGGTGGAAAAATAAATTTAGAATTTCGGTAACACGTCTGCTCGTCTTCTCTGAGTGAACACAGAGCGTGACTCACACGAACGAAAGGAAAAATCGTTTCCATTTTTGCTCCACTTTTTTTACCCTAATAAATTTATAAATAGGTACATACATTACGTACATATTGCTTTTTGACACACAGCTTTTTATTTCTTACTGCGAAAACAGGCTTCCTGGGTGAGAATTTCAGATACAATCAACTTTCAAAGGGAACTTCTTTTTCTTCTCAAGAATCGATCAATGCTGAACATCAGACAAGACGAGATAAGAAAACTTTTCCCCTGCTTCTTCCTTGTCATCGCTGTTGTCATCTTTAGGATGGAGCAAGCAGGTGTGACGAGCAAAAGAAAACACAACAACACTCCAGCAGGAAAGAAAGAGACAGCCTTTCACTATTATCGTCTTTCGTCGTTTTGCTGTACAGTAAAAGAAAGTGTAGATTGGAGTTGACACAAAAAGAAAGATGATGGAATTTGAAAATTACCTCGAGTGGAGGTTTTTATCGGGCGACACCTGATTCGTCCTACTAACGAGATGGGTTGTACAGAAAGGAGGAAAATCAAAAGGAATAAAAAGAAAGTTCTCTTTTTAGAACAAAAAGGCAACATATTTTTCATGTCTCGTTTTTTTTTCTTCCCAAAGAATATCAAAACGAAAGGGAATGGTGAAACGATGTGAGCAAGCAAACTAGTCGAATTGGATCCCTTTTTTCCTGGCCACATACAATTTTCTAGGCAATGAAGGTACAGGCAGCAGGGAAGGCAATCATTTGGAAATGCACGTGTGTGAAGAGAAAAGGAAAAAGAGAAAGATAAGAGTTGGTGAAAGTGTGGCCGCACACTCGTTTTATCCTTCGTCATGTCTTTTGTGTGTAAGGGCAAAATGAGCCACTTATTGATGAAGCCACATAAATCAGGGAGTGAAAGAGGCGCATAAGGCACCCTCTTTCTCTTCCATTTTCCTTTATTCAAGCTGGCACAACACTACACACAGTGCTCAAAGAAAACGTCTTGTTTCTTTGTGACAAGAGTGAAACAAAAAATATTGTAATCAGGGAGTGAAAGAGGCGCATAAGGCACCCTCTTTCTCTTCCATTTTCCTTTATTCAAGCTGGCACAACACTACACACAGTGCTCAAAGAAAACGTCTTGTTTCTTTGTGACAAGAAAGAGTGAAACAAAAAATATTGACTCAATGTAATGTGGCAACATTGCCCAACTCGCACATTCCACATTGTTCAACAGAAATATAACAAAAGCATTTTATTTTACTTACTTTTTTTTGTATCAATATTATTTGCAGGTCAACGGTCACAGTACGTTACCACACATTGTATACAGGTTTACATTTTTACCAATTTTTCTTTGGTTTCATCTTTTGTGAAGAAATGGATAAAGGATTTGTACCACTGCAGGCAAAAATGTAAGAATCTGTTTGTGCAAAAAGTAGCCGGAAGTTGCCTTTCCCACCAAATTTTTAATGTGTTTCATTCGTTCACTTTTTTTATTCGCTAAAAGGAAAGGTTTATATTATTTTTCTGCGAAGAAAAGAAAAAAAAATGTGATGAGTGGCAGAATTTTTCATATTCATTAAAAAATGTGAAAGGCTTTCCCGAAAACATTTTTTTATGCTTGAGTTTGCACATTCCACTGAAAATGAAAAAAGATGATGGAACAAAGGAAAAAAAGTTTTTTTTTCTTTCAGCCATAGTCTGTTCATTGTTGTTGAGAAATAAGGAGCATCAGAAACGATCGATGTCGGGAGAGAGGGAGTGAAAGGAGTGTGTAATGGTAGATGAGATGAAGAGAGGCAAAAGCAAATACATAAAAGTAGTCATTTTGCATTGTGGAAATGAGGTTGTTGTTCCCTTCCTGTTCCACCAGAAAATAGTTATCACGAAATGGCCCATACTCAAGTGTCTCAACAAACAAAAGAGAATGTTTTCTCTACTCTGCAGGAGAAAGCGATTCCAGCTCCACATGACGTGCAACACTTTCTCCAGAAAAGAATCTATTCTTCTTTATAAAAGGTGCTTATTTTCATGTTTTCTCACTTCTCCATTTCAAATATTTTCTCATGAGAGGGTGGAAGGGAGAGGCAAGCAAGCACAATATAACAGTTAGAATCTAATGTGAGTAAGTTGTATAAGTGTTTGTGCATAAAATAAACTAAAATACTTCTCTGCTGTCTTGTCTTTTCACTCACTCCGTTTCTCCGAAACTGGACATATTATTCACAGTGTAATATTTCACCGGAAGAAAATTGTCGAAAAAGGAGTGGCATATTTTCTTTCCCAGTTCCGTTGTCAGTCTTCTCCATGCCACGCTCCTCCAGTCCGGGAATTGGAAAAAGGGAGAGTGAAAAGTCGTAAAATGTTGATCAAACTGGTTCGGTTGGAAAAGCAAAGGGAGCCATGATTTTCTGCTTACTTTGCTCGAGAGCGAAAAAGAGAGAGCATCTGATCATAATAAATTTCATTAATTAGCCACTCCGTATTTTGCTACAGAGCGAGCATTTTCCTCCTCGAGCTGTATGCTCTGTTTCTCTAGGTCTCCGTCTCACGCTCGCGACTCTCTGCGTGTGTACATAGCACACTCACTAGTCACAATTTATTGGCACAACCACATTCCATCCGATGCTGCAAACGGGGATCGTGTGAAATTGTAATGATGATGATTATGTATATGCCACTGATTTCCTGGCCGCACACACAGTCATCATCACTTTTATTTTATATCCTGTCACAATTTTTTTCATGTAGACCTTTTCCCATTGCGTCATGCTGGTAGTATGAAAAACGGAACCGAGTCTATACGCTATATTACAGATTATTACATACGCAGCAACATTTTATGTTATTTTACCAACCGGAAAAAACTACAGCCGTTTATTACGACACAGGAGCTTGTTCCATTTTAATGGAGCCGTTTAAATGGACACCTATTACTCGTGCAGGAATGCTCCTATCCATTAGTGTCTTCATTTTTATAGCTACAAATTAATTAGCATGTTGAGTGCGCGTCTTGAGTTTCAAAGGAAAAATTTCACAACGTGTGAAATTAATTAATTTACAGGTACACTTAACTTTGTCCACACAAATCCTTCGAACTGTTATGTCTATTATTAATGCATTCCCCCTTTTCCTTTTATTTCTTTCAAGCTGTAATAAAGGAAGATTACTTGTACCAAAAATAGTGAAATTGCACCAAAATCATAAAGTTAATTATATTACGGCCGATTCATTTTTTTATTTCATTTTTCTTTCTCTTTAAATTCGGATGAAATGAAATGTGCATATGGTAGTCATCCAAGTAATTTCCTTGCCTTCATTTCGCAAAAAAAAACATTTTGAAAATAAAAATACAAAATTAAAGTAGACTGGAACTAAAACTGCGAAATGACACGGAAAGTATTTCCAATTTTATTTGGTGCGCAGCACTCTCCTTGAATTGATAGAACATCAAAGCATAAGCCAAAACATGAATGTGTTTATATTTAAAAAATATATAATTTTCTGCTTGTGTTATTGAAAAAGGGAAAAGAGGAACACGAGTAAAATCATGTAAACACTCGAGAAACATCTGCGCAACCATCTTAATAATTTAGTGATAGCTTCTCAAAAACAAACTAAAAACATCTCCAATTCAAAATCCATAATATCATATTCCTCTTGTAAACATTCATTGAAACTGGAAGCTGCTCAGAGACAGAAGCAGGCGCAGGCAGTAAAAGCAGTGGAGAAAATTTAAGCAAGAACATTTAAACGCAAGGGAAACATATTTCATCATTCTCGCTCTTCCTCGTATCTCATATATATATTTATAAGTATTTTTGCCACATTACCAGAAGCATTCGGAGCATGAAACAAAAAAATGAATACGTGTGTGTGGCCTTGACTAAAAAGCAGAGCAGGAATAAGCACAAACAAAAATCGGAATACATCCGGTGTAATGTTTAACTTCTCACTGCTGCATTTCTAGCAACATTCTGTGAACGTGTGTGCAATAATTTCTCATGTTCTCAAAGTTAAGCTCATGTCTGATATTCAACCTTAGATGAAACAAACACGTCACTTTAGTGGAGCCAAAAAAAAGAAAGGCACCTTTATTGCGACGAATATTATTAAGTAATATCGTTACTGTCCAAATTTACACACTCCCTTTCCAAAAATATGATTGTTTATTAGATTCTGTCCAATTATGATGTGTAGCGAATTTGGCAGGATACAGTAAGTGTCACGTCAATTTAATATCAATTCGCCTCATTTTCATAATGAACTCTTGATTTCGTAATAATGTTCGCGTGTTTAGAGCCTCCGTCATTCACTTTTCCGGAGAAAATGCCACATCGGGAAACAATGGATTTTTTATAGCGGTTTCACATTCACCGTGACGTTGCACTGCGCACTAATTTCCAAGCAAAGTAAATACAAAAAAGTGGACATGCCACCGTTGATATTATAACATAACCACGAGCCGCTGCTCACTGCTCCTTGCCCCATGGCTCATTGATTAGAAACCCTCTCTGTTTGTACAATCATTCCCCGCATACAGTGAAATACTCATATGAGCATATTTTTGTAGAAATTTCGTTTCCTCATCCTGTCCATCTCATTTCCTGTGCTCAACCCACTCAATTCAGTGTGTGGCATGCGACAACCCTTCCATCCATCCACCACAATCAATGTTTGAAAGAAATGGCTCATTTTCTAGCTTAATGCTTCCATAAAAATAAAGCTGTTCAGAAATAAAAGAGAATAAATTTTTTGTGTGGTTTTGTCGACTTCATCATTCAGCTGAAGCTGAAAGTAAATATCAGAAAAAGAAAAAAATGTGAGCGCTTTGTTATTGCTTGCAGGGAATAATATGGACACAAGCAGGGCACACGTCACGTGGAATAACAACATTATTGTTATATAGACGAATAGAAGTGATAAACTTTTTTTGGACATAAGATGAACACCGCGATGCGATGATCGCCGGGTATTTTCTCTTATCCTTTATCAATGTAGATCAGCACCAGCTTTGGGGTAAGCTTCCATGTGCAGACTTCCGCTCTCGTTCTGTACTTTTTCTTTTTCTTCATTCTATCTCGAACAAGGCAACTCATTCATTTTCGTGCGGAGACTGGCTTTACACACAGCTTTAGAAGGGATCATGTCTGTGGCAACAAAATAGATGTGGTACAATGCTCTCTACATTCATACACTGGAGACAGATTTTGGTGCATGTGTGTGTGCGCGTCGTCTTAAATAGATTTCCATCTGTCTGTATTATGAATTAGCTTTTGGGCTTGTGTGTATAACTGTGTAAGCATAAGGATTTTTGTTCCACTGATCCCTTGTCCCGCACACCGAGCCACAAACGGAAACGCACTGTTCAATCAGTCAAGTCATTCGCTTTTTCAATTTCTCGAAAAAGAAAACGGAGACACTCTCCACTCTTATTTTGGCATCACCATCAATCCTCTAAAAAGAACAAGTAAATTAGAAAAAAGTGAGTGAGTAAAATGCTGCTCAAAGCAGCATCGTCAGAGAGCTTTTTTCTCTGCATCTTTATTTTATGAACTTCTACCTCCGTTGTTGGGAATCAATGGGCTCATTCACGCCTTTGTTTGTTTTTCCTCTTGAAAGGCGAACATGAATGCACACACATTTATATTATTAACATGTGTGCGCGTTGCACTATGCGTTTGCACCACAAGGAAAAGCCAATAATACCATTATGATTACGTATTTTGTCTGTGAAGTATAGAAAATGAAAATGTTTTGTTGATGAAATGCAGCAAGGTAGAGTCGAAGGAGAATGAAAAGAAAAATATCTACACTGTTGAACAAATACGCATCCGCACCCAAAAACTCTCCGTTGAATTTTCCTTTCAGGTGCTCCACTCACAACAATACAATCAAACGAATGTTTGAGTGGAGGAGAGATGACTAAAGGCAGACGATTTTAGACTCTTTCTCGCTTATGTCTATGGATATATGCACGCACAATGACTCCAGTTCTTGATCACTCAAGCAGCCTCTTATTTTTGCATGCCACAAGGATGAAATGTTGTCGAAAATGTGGAGACTTTTCAAAACACGTGTTGACGTGTCACCTTTATTGACCTTCTCATTCATGCAAAATGGCTTCAGTTCAGCTCCGTCACTTCGTACCTTCTGGTGTACACATTGAGCAGGCTTGTGTCTGTTTGTGTGTGGACGCAAAAAAAAGGCAAAAAAACGAAGTAATATTTTTTCATAGGATTGTAAACGCAGCTCTACATTTCTCATCAACGCATAACCAATTGAAAAACGGAAGGACATGGAGAATTTTTGGTGCGTGCCATGCTGTGTCCTAGTGTCTAGTAAAAATTCAGTTTCTGCTGCTGCAGATGTTGTTTTTTAGACCTGACGCTATATTTTCTCATTTATGGGACCAAAGGAATGTGGGTGGCTTTTTGGATGCTGCTGCTTTCGCCGGAGAAAAAAATGATTCTGGAGAACGAAGAGCGAAGGTTCCACTGCAATGCAGAGGCGAAAGGAGCGATAGGGAAAAGGGGACAGACAAAAGCAAATAGAGAAGAGGCAAGAGCAGGAGAAGAGAAAATGAAGCTTTGAACCGTCGAGAGAAGTTTTTGAACCGACAAACGAATTGGTGTGCAGTCTTGTTAGCGAGGCTTTTCTCCAGACCAGACCAAAACGCACAATTCAGTCGAGTCTCCAGTTCCCATTCCTCTCTCTCCTTTTTCTCGTCTCTTTCCCCGTCTCTTCAGTTTCTCCACTGTTTCTCGGGAGAATCAAAGGAGGAAAATTTTCGCCGGATTATTATTATTCGCTTAGTAGTAAAAAGTTTCTCTGGCAGTCTTTCACTCGCTGGAGCGCTTCCCTTTCTCCTCGATGCTCTCCTCCATTCCGTCTCTTTTCACTCTTTTATGATTATTATTATTCTGGAGATATCATGACAGAGCTGAGTTGAGTTTTTATCAAGCGGAAGGAAGGGAAAAAAGATGAAAACAAAAAGGGACAAGTTAATTCGTTTCCCAAAAGGACTGACTCGCCGCCATTTTTCTGACTTTTTTCACTGGCGCATAAAAATGTCATATAGCCAGACGAGTGAGACATACAACCCCCATTATTACAGCGATGAGCAGCATATTTTATTTGGAAAGAAGATAGATTTCATGGCGGTGAAGAGTCGACCTAACTAAATGCGTAGCCACTTATTTCGGGCTCTCCTCTTCAGATCAAAAATCTCATCACGTCAACGTCAACATAAAGAACAAAAGTATCACTTTATAGTCTATGGTAATTTCTCACAGTTAAACGGACTCGCATTCTTTGCGAGACAGCCTAATAAAAAGCTTTGAACGATAGACCATGAAGTTGCTATATTTTCAGAGTGAGACACCCTGTATCAACCAAAAAGTTTTAAATGTGTTAACAGTTTCACGCTTTTGCAAGTAAAAAGGTAAGCAAATGAGTGCCAATCATAATGTTAACATTATCAACCTTTAAAAACTATTACCGCACAATCATCCATCATCATTCACGCAACACACGCATCATCAGTGGAAATGCTGTGTAATTTTAGGCAGATGATTGACTGGCACACAAAACAAATCAAGAATCCCATTCACTTGTCCAGAGAGGTTTTTCCAGCTCATTTTCATTTCTGTTCAGTTCATAGCCACCAAAGAAAAAAATTGAGCACTTTATTGGACCATCACAGGGTAATATTGGAGACTGGAAGCAAGTCTTCATTTAATTGAGTCACGCAGTATGAGATGGGCAGCAATATCATTCATAATATGCATAACGTGTACTTTAAGCTTTATTGTGGGCAGCTGCTCCAGCCTATCTAAACCCCATCATTCCAAAACTCCATCCTTCTCAACTTTGTGCATCATCATCATTTTCATGATCATAGTAATGGCTGGAGTCAGTAGAAATGAAGCCGATCTCTGAATTTCCATGAAGAGTAACTGCAGATGTACTTTTTAAAAAACGTTTAATTTTTTTTCTGCTGCTGGCCAGATGTTGACACATCAGATCACCATTCTCCGAAAGCATACACACAGTGGTAATGATGATGACTCAGACAGATGAAGCCAAAAGAAGAGATCCATTTCAGTTTTTCATCTCGTCCCTTGACTACTCCAGCATGCATGCATTTTTGAACAGCTTTGCACATTAAGCTGGTAAGTAGACACATTATTCAAATAACATGAAAAGCACACGCATTTTTTCCGTTTTTCATTTTGATTCGACGATGAAAAAGTGGGTGTAGGTAGAGTAAAAGGCAACTTTCGCTACTAGCGAGTTGATAAAGATTAGAGAAAGGCGGAATGGATGAGATTTAGTTTTGAGCAGGAATTTTTCTGAAAACAATGCCAGTATGTAATTATGTTGGTTGGGATGTATGGTCGAGACCGAGCTGAATGCAGTTGCAGCGAAAATGATTGTGTCTATGTAATCTAGCAATATAGTTACCCATTTACGTCTATCTGGGCAATAAATTGAAAGTGGACTCCTCCTTCCACTTTTGTCCACATTATCACAAACCATGAGACAGGGGAATGTAACAAAATAAATAAAATAAAGTCGTGAAAGAAACAAGAGACGAAAACGTATTTTATTATTGTTATTATTATTATTGTTATTATCATTACTAATGAAGAGGAAAGACAAGACGAAGACGACCCAAAAGTCTTGATTACACTACATCCACTCACCACCACCACCACTTTTTTTCTTTCTCGTTCTTTCATTCAGAGCTGATTGCGAATGAACCCTTTCCTCTTCATTCATATTCTT
>VYYJ01003471.1:0-16504 GCA_021029165.1 Cyphoderus albinus | reverse complement strand
TGGTAAACAAATGGCGGTGTGGCGCTAAGCATGAAAAATATGATTTTTATGCATGCATAGGAATTATGAGCATACCAAAGTCAAATTTACATACTTTTTTCAAAGGTTTTATGCAAACGTTTTTCCGCCACACACACCACTCGTTACTTTCAATGGCACACCACACATCCAACCACACTCACTTGGTTATTTCCGTACCACCCACACATTACACCACACTTAAAAAATGAATTTTTATCCACACCCAACTTTACACCACACACACCCCTCATTTTACCTGCCACACCACACAACTCCACGCACACTTTCGCCACCCCCGGTGTGGTGTGGTGCAAGTCTGAGCAGCAGCATAATAGCATGAGCAAGAGTGAGAGAAATTTTTTCTCGAAGTTGCATACAAATAATATGTGTAGTTAGTAGTTACATTCAGCTTTTATGTTGTTTAGGTTTAGGTTGCTGAAATGCTGATATGTTACTCATTTCATTATTCTGCTCATCTAATCTACTCCACTCTCTGCTATAATTGAATGAAATGAAACGAGCAGGCAGTTCAGCTCATCGTCAGCACAGCACAAAGGATAGTAAAAACGTGATTCATTCTCGAGTTCTCATGAATCCTAACCTAATCCTAATTAATCATCCTAATCATTCTTTGGTATCATTTCGACAAACCTCGAAATGATATCAATCCTCTAAAATAATTAGAGTCTAATTATGTTTTTTATATATCTGCATCATCATCATTATGATATGCTCATGCTCAGCTCAGAGTCATGAAATATCAATGATGAGGAAAATATTCTGCATAATGTCGAAGTCGAAGTTGGCGCTAAAAGTTACCTCTGATCGTTCATCGTTAGGGTAAAGAAAGAGAAGCTTCTGCATCCCATCCAAGCGCTCACTCAGGCTAACGATTTGCAAATTGCAATTAAATCTCATCATTTGCATAAAATGCGTTACGCATTATGCGTAATTACATTTTACTTTAATTGAAAAAATAAAGAACTCATTTAATTTTGGCTAATTTGGCAAGCACTCTGCATCTGTTACCTGCACGCATTGTTCATTCTGTTTTAGTTGGGCGGTATTTTTTAAAAATAATTGTGAAATGCGAACAAATCCAAATTCGGGTTTCAATTCAATTCAAAGTTGCTACTAAAAGTAAAAAATTGAGATTTTTGAGATGTGCATGCGAAATGGAACATTGAACTGATTCAGTTCAACTGAACATGAACAATTTTTTTTAGCTCTGCCTCGGCTTTACTTGCATTTGTTTGAAGTCATAGAGTCATAGATAGAGCCTCTATGATTTTGATAAATTGTTTGTGTGCGTGTAAGCTTCTTTTTTGGATACATTCCTAATCCTAACCGTGTGTGTGTGGCCAGTGGTGACAACAACAACAACGAAGAACGCAACGCTCAAAAGATATTAACTTAACGAGGATTTGAGTAGGAGCTTCAAGTTTCTCTTCTCTCTCCCTCTTGTGTCTTGTCGCATTGCTGCATTTCGTCTTCCTTTGCTTCGTTCTTGTTTCATCTTGTTGAATCTCGTCTGTGCTCCTCTTTACTGTGTATTGCCTTTTACAAGATTTTTTAGGAGTTTTTTAGTTGGAGTTCTCTCGCTAGGTTATCCAATCCACTCTTTCGCTCCTCGCCTTATTTATTTGGTTATCGCTGCCAGTTATAAAAGTGGGATTTTCTACAAGTATTTAGGAGAAAACGGTAATAATAATAACTTATTTTCTAAACTTTTGTTAGTGTTAAAGGCTTATCACAAGTAATTTGAGATTGGAGTCGCAGTCGGGACTAGGGACGGAAGAGAAGTTTGAGAAGGAAAAAGGGTAAAAAGAACGCGCAGCAGGCATAATAAAGAAAGACTGCGGAATTTTTAAGTTGGTAAACATTTACCGTACTACATGGCTACTACAGCACATAATAAAAAAGCATACTAAAAGTGGCAAAGGTAGGTAATAGGTAAAGTTGTTGTTGCAGCAGTATTTTGTAGAGCAGGGCTTTTTTATTGTTATTGATTGTTGAGAAGAGAAAGGGTAAAGTAAAAATAGTTTCGTTTTAGTTTTATCTTTATTTTATGTACCTTACATTTGTAGTTAATCATTTTTTGTTAACATATACAAAATAAGACGATAGGAAAAGAAAGGACAGGGGCTCAGTCAAGTTTTGTTGTTACCACATGCAAGACCTACTTTTACAATATTTACCTACCTAATATACTAAATCAATAATTAACAATAGGTAATAAATTTTCAGTTTACAATCGGAGAGTGTTTAATCACCAATATTTTCCTGCATGCCATTAACCTATCAATCAAGCACAATAACAAATCTTTTTAGTGCTGTGCCTATTTAGAGTTTACGCATGTTAGTTTCGTCGACTATTAATTTGATTAATTTTAAAATTTTGAATATCAGCAGATTGAATTTAAAGTCGTACATTTAGTAAGTAGTTTTCGAATTGGGTTAGATTAGTAAGCGAAAGTAATATTCGTTTGTCAGGTTGGTGAATTTTTTTAGGTCAGTATTGTAGGCGGGAACAATCTAATTAAACTTCAGTTATTGTTCTGACGTGATAAAAACGAGTTTATTAGCTAGATTTAATTGGCTAGTTTAGTTATATATTATAGTCATTAACCTGACATAAATTTTTTATTGTTTGAATGCGTATTTTAGGTAGCTTAAGACTGCTGTTAGATAGAATAGAGGGCCAAAATAGTACAGTCAACTTACTAATTAACGTTGATTTCGTTTTATAAAAGTTAAAACTATTATTTCTTTTATATTCAACTCGTTAACTGTGCAATTTGTTGTTTGTTGACAGAAAGCAGGTGCAGTTGTGATCGGGGACCTGACATTGAAATACGGATAATTAGGGGCAGCTGAAAAAGACAGGATGAGTTTTACGTACGGAAGACCACCCCCTAAAATCGAGGTGGTAAATATGATATGAAATTATAACAAACATTATTATTTATTATTTTCCCCATGGTTGGTTTAATGGTAATGCATGAAATGTTTGGTATTCGCTTATCAGGGGATGGTATCCTTGAAAGTTGATAACTTAACTTACCGGACGACACCGGATGATTTACGACGAGTTTTTGAAAAGTACGGAGATGTTGGAGATGTTTATATTCCAAGGGACAGATGGACTCGTGAGTCAAGGGGCTTTGCATTCGTGAGGTATGTATTGTTTGATTTTTATTACTACATAATATTCAGTTTTTCGGCGCATTTGCCTGCAAAATTAGTAGTTGCACATTCCTTAGATCCACCTTTGCCTCAATCGAAGGTGAATGAGTCATAGGTGTGCAAAATAAACGATCGCTTGAAGCAGGTATGGATTCTGGGTGGGTTGCTACTTGAAGAAAAAAATGTTATTATCGTTAACCTTCACTGGTTATGATGATTGTTTATGTACTCTTTATTTGTGGTAAAACAAATTCCGGAATGCACTGCCTAGAGCTACACGCTACACCCCACACTCTAACAGAAAAGATCAAATGAGGATTTATTTAGACCATATTCCAGTCTGGTCATTATTCGCTCGCTTCCCTCCAGATATTCATGAGTATTATTTTAGGTTTAGATTGAAATTGACTAACAATGTCGTTCTTAAAGGTTCTACGATCGACGCGATGCCGAGGACGCAATGGAATCATTGGATGGCCGCGTTCTAGACGGAAGGGAACTCCGAGTGCAAATGGCTAGGTAAGAAATGAAGTTTTGAGTGTTTGTTCATTCAATCCACAAAATTATGTAACTTTAATATTATGCAGATATGGACGACCACAATCCCCACATGGACGCAGCTCACGTAGAAGATCAGGATCAAGAGACCGCGATCGTCGCAGGAGGCGTTCCCGCAGTCGCTCAACTGGTGGTGGTGGCGGCGGCGGCGGTGGTGGTGGTGACCGACGTCACAGAGAAAGATCGCGAAGGTTGACCGGAAAATTCAGATGCCGATGCTATTTCAGACTAACGCAGTCGCAGACTAATCAATAATCTGATAGCTGCCTTGCCTGAAGCATTTATTTCAAGTTATGTCTAATTGACCCATGAAATATGTCGTTTATCTTTTTCAGGTCCAGATCAAGATCCGCATCTAAAGGAAGAAGCGAGCGCTACAAATCAAGATCACGCTCCGCTTCTCCAAGACGATCCAAGAGGTCAGTTTTCTCAATTCTTTTGTATTGTTTTGGATTTCCTTATTATGACAAATTAAGCTATGTCTCTGTTAACAAACCACAATTCCGTTTCCACCTTATTTAAGGACAATTCTAAAGATGGTTTAAGTTTAAACGTAATCCTTGCCGGAAGTAGGTCTAGTTTTAACTTGTGATGAATTGTATTGTGTATATTTTTAGAGACTCGAAGGATAGAGGAGAGAGAGAGGGACGTGTAGCAGACCGAGAACGGTCCAAGGAGAGATCCCGCTCACGGTCGAAGTCAAGATCCAGATCGCCATCATCAGATAATTAGTTGTAAAACTTTCTGTATTTGATGGGATGGGAGCGGAGAGAAGTGGAAATGTGAGGTGGTTCGATCGGGTGGTGTGGTGTAACTGACGGTGTTTGGTGGACGTTGGTTTAGGAAGGAGCTACTTTGTAAGTAGCTTGTTAATTAAGATTATTAAAATATAAAAAGCGTCTTTGCAGTCGGTTAGTATTGTACGTATGTCTGTTAAATTACTCTTGTCCTTCCTTCCACAGTAGGTAAATTACTCTTGATTATCGTAGGCACACCAGTTTTTCACTTTATTACTTGTTACTACGAAGTACGAGCAGTTATAAATTCTATATTTACAACTCCCTTTAGCATGTTAAGAATGTTTGTTGAGAGTTAATTTTAATTGTAAATATCCCTAGATGAAGAAGATTATTGAAGCATAATATAATTATAATTCGTATGATATTAAACGGTTTTGTTGTTATTGAATATATTCAGATGCTGTATTGCTGTAAAGTAAGCTGTTTTGGTGAGGTGACCCACGATTGCAGTTTGCTGTGTTGCGGTTCATTGGTGGTGTGTAGCAGTTGTCAGAACTGACGAGAATTGATACTCGCGAGTATTTGGGAGTTTTCGCGACTCACCGACCTGTTTGCAGATGCTAATGGCAAAATGGCATGCAGTTGTTGCGGGGTTGGTGTACAAAAGCGAGAGTTGCTGTCGCAGTACGGTATGCACTATTTCTTAGCTAAGCGTCAAATCTTAGGCGGTTAGCTGATTGATAATGATTGTGTCAGTTTTTATTCTTGGTTTAAATTTTTTTTATGCCCGTATGATTATATGCATAGATTCTATGAATTTGGTTCTAGTTTGTCTTTCTAAAATCGCTTGTTTTACAAATTCCCTTTTGACTGTCCAATCCATTTCATTTTTGCTTTCATCTTTTGAAATCATCAATCTTCACGGAGGAGGAGATGCGGAGAAAGGAAAGGAGGGAAAGTTGGTTGGGAGCCTTTTGCTAGCGGAGAGGGAGGAGCGACTGGTCTGCGCATTTAGTATGCCAGTAGTTTTGGTGGGTGATTATCAGTCAAATTTGCCAAGGTCAGAGGTCGCGGTATGAAGGTGTCACCTTAAAGAAATTGGCGGAACACGGTGGTCGCTGCTATCGAAGTTAGAAGGGAGGCTAGAGACAAGTGGGTTTGTCTGCGCCGCGTTCACATAATTACAGCTACACTAAAACGATTCTCGCTAAACAGTCGCGCTTGCATCGTGGGAAAGTCAGAGTTATACAACTGATGAGATGGGATGAGTGTCAAGCTTTATAATGTTTGATTGTGTTTCGTTCGAACAGTTCTGTTGTATTGGGAAAAGTGAGTGTTTTTATGCTTTAGTTTAGAATATTTGAATCGAACTATGCAATTCTGATGAAAATGTAAACGGATGCATTAACTCGATAGTATATCTTAGCATCATTGCAGTTTGCAATTGATTGTGCTGAGTGAAGAAACTCATAATAAAATGCTTCCATCGCATCGTTCCCTTGTGTAAAAGTGTGAAATGGTGACCAGAGGAAAGTGTGTAAAGTACAATAAATTCTTTTTAAAATCCGTGGTAAGTTTTATTTTGGTGCGGTGAGGTACCAGAAGTGTATTAATATTTACCTACCTATGCACTAGTTAATGTTGATTTGTATTTTATTTATGAAAGCCTATTTTAGATGGTAGTAATTTAGAAACTGAATATCACACAAACAAGCAATATATTATTATTCATTATTTGTTAGTAAATACGCTGGTCCTTCATTAAAATACGGAATTGTGTATGTATACATAAATATTAAACAATATCATGGCGTGTTGAGACACTAAACCTATGTAAAACTGCTCCCGGGCTTGCAGCTGGAGGTGTAAATAAAATAAAACTTTTTGAACTTCACGGAGTATTAATTTCTATCCTCAAAAGGCATTAAGCGGTAAAAGTCTATTGTTTTATTATTCTCCACATTTACAGATTTGTGGAGTGGCATTCCGCAAGTTCTAGTTTCACCGAGAAAAATAAACTTTTTGAAATAGGTTTTAAAGAAAAGAAAGTTTTGTGGGAACAGTGGAAAGCATGTAGCATAAGTGCACTTTTGTAAGTTTATCAACGAATCCCTTTGTTTGCATGGTTTGTCGGATTTTTGCATTTGCATAGAAGAATGCGCCCACTTCACCATCACGATTCCACTGGCACTGTCAGAAACACAAAGTGGCAAAAAGTTGACGTCGATGTCGCATGCGTGCATCCTTTGAGGAGAAAGCAGTAGTTCTGTTGTGCATCGTAGAGTGTGGAATGGAATGGACGTGTATCAAGTGCCAGAGTATACAGTTATGGAGGAGTCTCTCTCGGCTGGAGACGCAGACGTTTTTTGGCTCGCTGAGTTGCTTTTTTCGCTCGCTCACTCTGACAATGAGAGAGAATCGAAAAGGACGAAGGTTTACTCTTACTCTAGTTGGCGATTGTGCTTCATGAGGAGAAGAGCATCAGAGAAGAGTGGAGAAGTGGGATTGGGATTCGTTGCTTCTTGAGTTTCATGTAACGTCTCTGTCTATTGAAACAAGCGGAGCCAAAGGAAAGGCAAGGAAAGGAAATCACTTTTATCCGAAAGCATTCGGAATTTTGGTGAGGGAACTCCTTAAAAACTTGTTCGTTTCACACTCGCGCTGAGCTGAGCTAAACTCAGGACTGAGATCTTCTTATAAAGAGAAAGCAGAGTGGTGATGTTGAAAGTAGTTTTTTGTTGATTTTCTCCAAGTGAGAATGCACCACAGGGCAAGCGAAAGCAAGTTTCAAGCTACAACCAACTAGATTCGGGAGAATGTGGAAAAAAGAGTGGGATACTATTATTAGGGAAGACGAATAGAAAATAGCTGGAATTGAACTTTTCTTTTTGGAAGAGGACGTGTGGGAGAGAGTAGGGCTGGAGGAAGCAGCGGAGAAGTAAAATAATATCTGGGGGATAAGATTTGTTCAGTGAACTTTTGATAGGAAAACGAGTTGATTCTCATTAAAGAACAAGTGCTTTCTCGATGATGATGAAGTGTGAAGAAGCGCTACTTCGTGGTTTCCGACTAATCAAATAGGCTGTCTATAGAGCGCATAAAATTTGCTCTGGTGGTTCGTTTGGTGACAACTTGGTGAAAGCCTCTAGACAATAGTATTCCAATGTAATAATCTATCATGTGTGTCTATAATAATTGCATTACCAGAACCATGAACAGTATACCAACTTGACTTAGAGAAGTGAAAATATATACAGAGAAGGACGCCGAGTCGAGATCTACTCCTAGAGTTCAAGGTACTGTCTTATTTTTTCTTATCATATATAAAAAATTCTATATAAAATTCAATTTTCGTGATGTATGTGTTGTAAACGGGTAACGAAAAACGAAGCTTGTTGTCCTAGTCCTGGTCCGACTACTGGCTTGACCCTAAAAGAGAACTACTCTGACAAGTTCGGTGGCTGCATTTGTGTATTTTTATTTATGGATTATTGAACGAACTGTCAATAGGAATAGATTCATTGACAACTGACTTGACTTTTAGAAAAATGAATCACTCGCTCACTGGCTATCAAATCGCCAACTTTCCATTTTCAACGGTTAATTGAAGTTGGTTGAGGAAAAGAACATGAAAAGTGACAGGACAAGTCAAGCCATTTGCTGGTGGCTGCTACACACAAACATTGCATTAACCGTGGGCCACATTTAAGTAAGTTTGGCTTCATGTAGTTTGCGTGATTTTTTATCACAGATTTACAGGCATAATTTATAGGATTGCATTTCCTCCTTGCGTTCCTCCCTCCCCTTCCCATCTTTGATCATCATCATCATCATCGACATCAAAACTCACACTTGACTGATCAAAACTCTTTCCTTTCTTTTTTTACGAGGTAGGTTGAGAAGGAGAATATGATGCGATGTGATACTTATGATATGATGTGTGAGTGGATCATTTAGTACCAAACGGCATAAAAATAAGAACGGCAATAATAATGGCATCAACCATTTAAGAAAAGCTGCTGCGTAAGGATTTTTTAAAGAAGGAATGTGCATATGTTTCCATTATGATTTTATATTGTAGTTACAAGAAGGTTAATATCCATCCAAAGATTCTGATCCGAGGGCTGTATTAATCGTGCTCCTTTTAACGTGCTTCATTAGCTCATAATCATTGTATGCAGAGATAATGTTATGGAGCTTTAATTTTCAAGATAATGACTCTCTCAGCCCGAGTTATTTGGCTGAAACTGCTTAAAATGTTAATAAAGTGCCGAGCTCACAAAAAAAATCCATATTTTGCACGTAAGCAAAAAAGGCTTTTTCAAAGGAAAGATTTTTTAAGGAGGAGGGGAGCAGTTCTTCAGAATGTTTTGTACGTTATTTGTCAAACGATAAAAACGACAGTTAAAAGGTCCGAAATGGAAATCCGATACAAAGTGCGATACAGCGGCTGTGACATAAAAGTCGAAAAATGCATTTTTAAAGAAAATGTTTTTATTCCACTACGAATGCAACGGTGAGCAGCTTAAAAGCTGAGACTTTGGGACTCTTTTCCTTTTTACCTTTTCTTACCCACCATACACATCGGCGCAATGAATGACAAGAAACGGAAAATGATGTAGTGTAATGATAGTGAAGCGAGCGAGGCATTCTTCTCATTTTCGATATCATTTTAACTTAACCGACCGTTACTTCCAAACTTTGGGTGCTAAAGTACTGTGGTGCGTGTGGTGGTGCAAGTGGCATCATCATAAAATAACTAGCCTTTCTTGCCTCTTGTAAGTTAAGATACCCAATATTGTATCGATGATCAATGAAGCAAGTAGAAAAGAAAGTTACCAGGAAGCAAAGCACAAAGGTAATTTAAAGAGTTAAGGAGCGAACTGAAGAAAATGGGGGAAACTTTAGTTCCTCCATTTTATCATTTCTTCATCGAGAATGGATATGTCAGAACTACCTAGGTATGAAAGTAGTGAAACTGACTATCAAATCATTATTTCACATGAGTCGATCATTTGTCGAAGTTGAAAGAATAATAAGAAAAATTCCATGCTTCATTCTTTCAACGTCAACATGTTAAGCAGACATCAGAAAAAGAAGAAATTTCTTCCTGTTATCATTTCATTTCATTCTTGTACTTTATTACATCACACATTTGATTCGCTGTGCACAATAAAAAGTCAAATCGACAAGTAGGTAGGTAGATAGCTAAGTGTTTTATTGTTAGACGTTGAATAATAATGCACCATTCACTATGCACACACACACTCATTCAATTTATACTCCCTGGAGAACGAATTAGACTTGAAAGAAAAAAGCATGCTAAATGTAGAGGAAACGCTTTTTGTTTGCCTGTTGCTTGATTTTCTTGATCGTTGGTTCTCCCTTCGTTAAAAAATGATTTAATGGGAATTTGATAGGGAGGAAAGAGCACACACTTCCCAAAACTACAGAAGAAAAAAATTAATGTTCAGCAAAGGTTTAGCTTGGTGTGAAAAATAACTGAATTTGATTGTAAGGGAAGAACAAAAATCAGAAATTATACAAATATCGTTTAAAAAGAAGATTGATGTGCGTGGAGGGGTGGCAAGGCATATGTACTTGATGAGGAAGCTTATCAAAGAATTATTACATACGTATTAGATCCTAAATGAACCATTCTTCTTTTCTCTGACAAGACAAGGCAATCAAATGTAGTTTTTTACGGGAATTGTTTAGAAATCAATATTAAGTGTAAGATGTAATGTATAAACGTAAAAAAAGATCGTGAAAGAAATCTTATGTAAATATTTCTTCTGCAACCTAAGAAGCCCAAGCAAGCAAGCTGTTATAGTGCACAATAGTGCAATGCAACTAAACAGAGGAGGAAAAAAATGAGTGAAATGATTGGGATTTGAAACTTAAGACCGTTTTCCTTGGGTTAGTTGAGTGAAGGAAAGGAAGCAGCAATGTTCGAAAGAAAGAATCTAGTTTATACAGTGTAAATAAACAACTTACATTGCATCAAGATTATCATCAGCCTAGAGAGGGTCACTCTTTAATATTATCCATGTGTCAACACATGACTTGACTCGTTGAAGATTCATAGTAAAAAAACCTCCTTTAATCCTTTTCCATTTTTTCTAGTAAATAACATGTGTAATGGAAGAGTAAGGAAACCTGATATATTTTCTTTTCCTACAACATGCACAACACGAACACGCACAACAGTCCAACTCATTTACTGTCTTTACTCTTGCGCCTAAAGATGCGTCTAGTTTTTAAGCAAAGCATTATACCATTCTGGCAAGATTTTTTGCGTAAGAGTGAGAGGTTCAGTTGTGGTCTCTTTGGCTATGGGTTATTTACTGAATTCAGGAGTCATTTATGGATTTTTCTATCTGTTCTTCTCCTCTGGTCTAAATCATCATCATTCATCTTCACGGCCGTTATAATCAATGTGGTAATAACTCTGTCGGCAGTTCGTTGACTATTAGAGCAAGGAGAAGAAGATATTTCTTCTGGCACTCCAATATATAGGTATATTTATGTATAATTGAACGAAAGATTGAATGGTTAATATATGCATAACCCGCACATAACCCCCATTTATTCGCATTGAGAGAGATTGAACTGATTTTGGTGTCATATAAATTAAGTGAATTCATGCTCATTGAAACTCTTTATTGCTCTTCACCTCGGCCGCTCGCTCATGGCAGAAACGGTTCGTTCAATTCAATTCTTCAGTAGGCACATGTTAGCAGCATTGAAGTTTGTCATTTCTCACTTTAATTGCTTTTCCAGAAAACCGTATTGCAGATTGTTGCAGATGTAGAATTCATACGTTGCAATTACAACGGTTTCTTTGAGAATTTATGTTGTGCCAGTATAACACATTTTTGCAAATAAAGAAATTAAAGACCTCGTCTGGGACAGTGATGATAATAGCAGACGTTTTTATCCGCTGTGTGTGACATTTCTGACAATGAGGTCGGAGGCGGTCGACGAAGGAGGGAAGTGCAGAATGGAAGTTAAGAAAACTTTCCATTGTCTCTAATTGTTCACCCGATCTTCTCTGCGAAGAAATCGACCCGTGAAACTAAACGCCGGATAATATTCCGAGTGAGTTGGTGAGATGTGATCTGGCATTCGTTGTGTGTCTGAAGTCGGATTAAGATTTCCGTGCTCAGTTTTCTTAAATTACACATTTTAACATCTCGCTAGAAGGTTGTACAATATTCACTGACTGTAGGCTAGATATTATAATATGGAGTTATTCTTCGATGTCTACTCAAAATCCTGAAATGTACCCTGAAGAAAAGAAAGTAATGAAAATATGAAGGCAGAGAAATGACGAAATGAGTTTTTTTCCAGTTTTTGGTAATCTTGAAAATCGTTCCGTTTCCTCTTTTTTGTTCAGTTGTAGCTGTAGCAAATGAAACTTTGAAAGTATTTGCAAATGGAAATTTACAGTCATTAAAGAAAGAATCGCTATAATACGCATTATAACGGTGCGGTGTCAGTGTGGTGTAGCCAAGCCAGCGTACATTCTGCTTATACACGAAGTAAACTACAGACTCAGATTTTCTCTAGTTTTTTTTTCTGGTGACAAAGGTGACGATTGTGATATGATAAGAAGCGAAGGAAAGCCTTTTCACAGTTCAGGACTACCATTTCAAAGAAAAGGTAAGGTTTTCTTTCTCCAAGCAAAAACTTTCGCATCGTCAAGTTTTACATTCCAATGTCATTGGTCCTTTATTTCCATGTAAAAACACAGTGCCTTTGTTCATCAAGAGAAATGTTGTGTTTAAGCTGAGCACGCAGCAAAACTATTCCAGAGTATTTTTAGACTTTCATTATGACTGTCGTTATATACACTGCCTACGTTGTAAAAGTGGTGGCTGCAAGGCATTATTCTGTTTTTTCCTTCAAGACAAAGTTAACCATTGAATGTTGTGAAAAAGGCACATGAATGTGATAGAAAAAAAAATCCTTTTTAGTTGATGCTATTTTTTAAACGCACAACTCGCTTTCTTACTTATAATGCATGCTTCACTGGCAGAATGTAGGGACATTCTTTATAGATTACTTTTACGACTTGAACATGCTATTTTAAAAAATACAAGCAACAAAAACGGAAAGTCTAGCTTAGGTGAAAAAGATGAGGAAAGCGGGAAAAATATTTGTTTATAGTCTGTTCAGAGTTGTCTCCGTTCGTGTTATCGTTGCATGTAGCCGTCTCCTTTTGACTGATAAAGACTAAAGGACTGTCATCTTTCTGTCGTTTTTCTGTCCCGAAAATGGGAAAAGAAAGTTTTGAAAGTGAGAAGAGGAGACTCGACAAAAATATCAAGTTCATGAAGCGCAATGACAGCGATTCTTTCCTTGCACGGTGCACATTTAATAAGCCCCCCAAACGAAACGAAACAAAAACACAAGTTGAAGTTTGCTGAACATAACATGGGTCTTCTTCCTTAATGCACTCGCTACCGGTAAATGTTTTCACTGTCTGACAGTTTTAGTAAGTAAAAGCATTAAAGCATACCATGATACCCTGCCTGTTGTATAGATATTATGTATATATGTATTTATAAACTTGAAAAAATATTTCGAGACTGGTGAACTGCGAGTAGAGAGGAGACACGGCACGAGACAGAAAATTCACAAGATATTTTATTTGAATACCGACAAGAAAGAAAAGGAAAGGGACCGAAAGCTGAGTCTGACGGAGAGAAGGAATTGTTTAAGTATATAAACCATGGATAGCTTTTTGTTGAGCACAGCAGAAGTGGGATGTAATGTAACGTAACGTACTTTACGTCTCAGCATCAACAACATTCAAAGTCGTAAAGGAAAGAAGAGAAAAGAATGGCGAGGAAGAAGAAGAGAGAAAAAACTCATTCTCTCTGTCTCTTTCTTTTGCTTCTCGTGTGCTCCCTTCTTTCACTGGTCGATAGAGGGGTTCGTCTCTTTCTTTCTCTCTCTCACACACACTCACACGAAGAACACCATCAGACCTTTACTTGCAACGTCTCCATTCTCCATGCTACCAAATTCTCCTTTCTCCGACTCTCTCTGTCTCACTCTCCTTCTCGCTTATATTAAATTTTCCTTTTTCCCAAAGTACTCCCTTCCAACAGTGGCATCGGCGCTCGTTCTGTGAGGATGGAGAGAAAGAAGAAATGGAAGTTCTCTTCTCTCACTCTCTGCTCACTGCTGCCTTTCGCTTTCCCTCTTCTCTTCTCACAATTATACTCTTTTGTGATCGTTTCCCTCTCTCTATAGGCATACACAGACGACAATGTTATGTTTTAGGGTAGGATATACTTATAATAAGTTTAGGTTTAGCTGTGTGTGTATGTGTGTGTACCTAACGTTGGTCTCAAATCTACTTTCTCCGCCGCACACCATCAAGCAAAGGCACACATACCGATTTTTGCTCCTTTTGCCTCCTTCCCTTTTCTTCATATAAATATTCCATCCTCAGGCTTTTATTCCCATTCTATTCATACGAGACGAAGCCAACCAACCCGACTAATGTATTACTCGTTTCATATCTACATATGTAACTCCAAAAAATCCCCCAACTTTAGCGCTATATTGTAATATAAGTACGTACTTCCATTCCATTCCACCAGCATCATCAGCATCACTCGATCTGTGTAATAGGAATAATAAGCTGGTTGGTTTGTATATCATGGGCCACCACAGATATACGGCAGTAGCATTAATGCCTTTGTATATGACATTATATTATAGCTTCACAAGAGGATGAAGATGAGGAAGATCGAGTTTTTCTCCACTTGATTTTCCTCTCCTCCTCCTATCGGTCTTTCCCAGGCTTTCACCATTGCATTTATTCTCAACTTGTAGTAGTATGCGAGTGCGTGTGCAAAGAGAGAAAGTTTTAACGGAGTTTTTCTTCCTCTTCTCCATGTGAGCCTCCATTTATTGAGCTTGTTCGTTCGTTGCACTACTGACAGAACTGCTAGCTACAAATCTTCCTTCCCCGCTTGCTACTGTCTGCCTGTTTGAAGCACGGAGCAATTTACTGGCTGCCTCCATAATAAAAGTCCTTCCTTTCAAGCAAGCGTTTCTCGTCGTTTCTACTTACTTTTACTTTACTCTCGTGTACACACTGAAATGTAAACTAAGCAAGCGGAGGACTGAACAAAGTGATCTCTGTCTGTAGACGTGGAAGAATTGTAAGTTTTCGGAGCTCTTTACCCATCTCGCTCAGAATAATAAAAAGGGTTTCACGGCGGAGACAACAGAGAAACAAATTGGACCGACCGAAGAAAGGAGGAAAGTTGAAACACAGAGAGAGAGAGAGAATGGATCAGTTCCATATTTTTTCATGGTTCGCAGGAAATCATCTCAAATCATTTTCGTTCCAACAATTCAATATTATATATGATTTGAAAATCTTTTTCAACGCTCTAGTACCAGAAGATTTGTAGGAAACAAAGGCAATGCGGTGGAAAGAAATATGGTAATTTCGGATGTTGGCAAGCTGTCCTCTCCCCAGATAACATTTACACGGGCATTATTAAAATAAAACTGTACATTCAAGGCAGTGCGATTACCATCATGACTATGACCATATTTATGTACTGCAACTAACAGTATCCATTAGTGAAAGGAGTTAATTTGTTCAGATAAAATTAACCAAATACGTTCTAATGGTTTAAAAATAATGTGCAATGACGCCATTTCCTGTGACCCTTTTGTAGTCACTGGTTGATTCACTTAGGTAAAAAGGTAAACCCGAGTTAAGCCTACCCATGCCTTGCCACTAAGGAAAGATTGAGTTGAGGTAGGACAGCTCTCTCATTTCCGCTCCAAGGTTTTCAAATACCAAAATAACCTTTTCCAGCTGAACAGAGTAACTATTTTTATCCCTGATGTTTCCTTCCACAATAAAACGCAGAGAGCATTTTGGAGGTAAAAAGTGAAAAAAAGGGAGTATTGTGTTCGTGACTGAAAAAGGAAGCGGATAGATCATTAGGCGTCAACCTTGGTGATGGCTGCTTGCTGGGAAAGTCGAGAAAAGCTTCACGGAAATTCTGACTGCAATAAATAATGCCCATAATAAAATAAATGTTACACTTTTTAATACGCTGATGATAAGATACGACAGACTTTTATAGCCTATTAATAGTCCTCCATTCCATCTGCATGCATCGCCCATTCCCTTCTCTTGCTTGTTGATCTCCAAACACGTTCAAGGTGTGCACACAGACACACAATCTAGCCTATTTATTAAAGTCATCAATTATAACATGATTTTTAAGATGAGCCAAAAATGGCATGACCCTCACCTTTTCAGAACACATTTTGACTGCTTCCTACTGCTGCTACTGCAATGCTAATAAAAGCTACTTAATGTCTAAAAATAAAATCCAGAAGGGCACACCCTTACTCAACTCAAAATATTTTTAGCTTTCGGGAGGTCTCAAAGGTAATTTGATTTCTGCTCCTTTTGTATCACTTAATATGATGATACCGTATAATAACATTATTACATTTTAGTTATCTCAGAGTAGGGATTTACACAACTTCATATTGAATAAACTACCTATAGAACTGAATTCTCCAGCTGAGACGTCTCCTTTGATCTGGAAACTCCGAGTGAGTGAAGTGAAGAGAACTGAGAATGTCATTTTGCGAAAGTTGGGCCAAGGCAACCTCTCGCATTTCCCCCTGATTTTTGCATGAAAGCACAAGGTAGAATTATGCTTCATGGTGGAACCAACTGTGCAGTAACAGCATGAAATCTACAAGGAATTTACTAGATTGTCGCTGTTGCGAAAGATGTGAATAATCGGTGCAATGAAGTAAGAAGTCGCGTGGACCATTTCTGCTTGACACTGTATCATCATGATCACGTCCGTAGTTGCGTTACTTTACTTCTCCGTCATATTATGATGCCATTCACATCCTCATCAAAATTCATCTTCATTCTTCTCACTCGCAGAAATGTGTATCCAACACGGTCTCGCAACGACTAACAATTTGTC
>VYYJ01003470.1:0-16505 GCA_021029165.1 Cyphoderus albinus | reverse complement strand
CACCTTAATAATTAACCTCTACATTTAACATTATAATTAGCACTGCAATTAAAAATTTTGAAAAAATAATTATCGTAACTTGTGCAGCTACATGATTATGGCATATTGAGAATAGAAACCTATACTTAATTATGCTTGTAATTAGTTGCACGACACTAATTGTGGTACTATAATTAAAAGATAACTGTGCACCAATTGCGAATGCGTGGGGCGATTTCGTAGAAAAAAGACTTGTGCTTTTGTCATACGATTTTGCACCACTTTACTTAATTACGACTTGATAGCGTTAAAATAAAAATATGACCATGTTGAGTTGATGTGGATAAACTCATTGTGCTAAAAAATTGTGGGATAAATCTGCGAATTATGCAGACACTCAAACTTATATGTATATATACGTATCTATGCTAATTAATTCAAATTAATTGTTCATTGCTTAAACTGGCGGAGATTATTATTAAACATTTGTTACCAATAACTTTTATTTTCACTTTAACGACGTGATTGTTAGTTGCTTACATTCTCTGTTTTTGTTGATTTTTTTTTGTCAAATTCCCGCACTAATCTCTAAGATGCTTCAGAGCATTATTGCATTATTAGAAATCATGAATCATGAAGATAGCATTAATGTCTCCGAATTATGAGCTGCAAAAATTATGAATAAGTATTTGCAGGAATAAAAAATTTCATTATAGCTCACTAAATTCTTCCATCTTAAACAACATTAGAGCACAAATAGCACAATCAAGTTGAATCCATCAACACAAAACTATGTCACCTTCCTTCTAACTCCAAGTGTATAAACGGTCTGCTGATATGATTTTTGGTCCTGGAAATAATGGGGTGTTGTGTAATAATAGGCATTGCAAATAAATGCTTTCGAGATAATACATACAGAGAGTCCGGTCAATTTAGTTTGAACTTTGGAACCTCAAAATACTATTTTGAAATTCATTAGAGTAGACATTCAATCGCATATGTACATTTAAGTTTATCAACAGCTTTAGTTGCTTTAGTCTTTCTTTATGTTGCACGAGTTTTTACTTGTGTATTTGAAAATTCAAAATATGACGACCTACCCTACTAATTGTGTTTCAATAAAACATTCTAAGAGAGCAACAACGTCATGGTCATGTTGACAATTTCCATCCAAGTAGCCAAAATCGTGCTATGTGTTACGTGAAAAAAGCTCCCAATTTTGCAGTGTATCGGAATAGCCGACTTTAACAGCATCCGGCTTCTCTTTCCTTTGAGTTCCCGAAGCCAAAATAAACGGAATTCCTGGAAGTCGTCGCCGATGACTAGAGCAAAAAGGTGAAAGGTTACAGTGTTCGCCATCACCAGCACATCAATGAGTCCAAACACCGCGATCAGTAATGGATGAAGTTCATTGTATAGACCGATACAAGCGTAGGTTGTTATAAAAAGGTGAAAGGTTACAGTGTTCGCCATCACCAGCACATCAATGAGTCCAAACACCGCGATCATTAGTGGATGAAGTTCATTGTATAGACCGATACAAGCGTAGGTTGTTACAACGTTGATGGAGTAACCAACAAAGATTAAAGAGGGATAAAGAACATTTCCAAAATCCATGAAGGTTCCCCATACAAGATAAGCCCTGCGAAAATACTTCATTGCTCTGGAAAAGTGGATGAAAGCAATTTTCACTTTTCCATCGGCATCCGAAACTATTACTGCGTGATTCTTTGTATTTTTTTCGTAAGTGAAACCCGGCTTCACCATAAACGAGGCTTCGTACAGCACGATTATCAAAGTCGTCAACGTGACCAAGACCGTAATAATTCCCAGTGATGAAACAAAGAATAGATAAATGGAGCAAGCAATAAACGCTAGCCATTTATTTTTCATGATAGTATTGGGTAGAAATAAATTCAGGATGGTGTGGGCTGGAGTGTTAACAAAAATTATGGGAATTCCACTAAGAGCCGCCGGGAAAAGTAAACATATTCCAACAAGAGAGTACAGCATTATTGTCATAAAATCCATTTTGTCACCTGGAAAAGTGCCCAGAAGAAAAGGTCAACGACGAAATCCACGAAGGACATTCCAGTCACAGCGCTGTCCGTTTTCAAAAAGTAAAGCATGCGGTAACACGCAGCGATATGAATAAAAATGACTTGACTGATGACTATCTTATGCCTAACCAATACTTTCAGATTCTCAACAAACACTTTTTTCTTGGGATCGTACATTACGGTATGAGGAATAACTTTCTGAAGAAACTGGTAGATTCTCAAGAAAGCTGACCACATTTTTGAAATTTATTATTTCAAAAGTCACAAATATTAATATTGCAGGAGATTTTGATATAACACAAGGTAACAATGTCACTTTTGGAATGATGGGTTTTTACATAAATTTGAAATATATAACGGTTTGCTTTGCCCAAATTTTCAATTTATGGATTGTGGTCGTATATGATTGAATATCTACTTTCACCCGGAGATAATTATTATTCTTGGTGAAAGATCATATTTTTATTATGTGTATGTGTATTAAGTGACAAAGAAAGAAAGGTTAAACAAAAAGTTCTAGGCCATCGAAAATACAGTAATTATCTGGCATGTTTTTACGACTTTAATTATTCATGATCAAATACCTACTTCATGATTGTAAGAAAGCTACCTTCATTTTTTTGGAAACAAAAAATACTCTGGGGTTCTGGATATAACACAGCTAGGCTTACCGCAATAAACTAGCGTAAACAATTTGTTTAAAGCTTTTCGTTTAATAAACGAATTCCATTTAAACGGTTTCTTACCCGCACAAAAAATTATGCCGGAAGAAATATAAAAGAAAAGAGAAATAATAAAAGAGATTTTCAAAATATATCAAAAGTCTACACTATCGTAAATTGAATAAAAAACATTCTTGTTTAACCGATTCGCTTAAACGTTTCGTTCGTTGAAACATTTTCCTTCGTTTAGTCATCCCTAAATACAATGTAGCTCATTAATCTGGGTTTACTCATAACGCAAATATTGTTTTCTCTATAATTTCCAAGTGTCAATTTTTATCGAATTTCTTCCATGTAACCAATTTCATGAGGAAAGTTTTATCATTTATTGTAGATTCATTATTTTCATATGCTTTAATATAACTTACTTCTAAAGGAGGCATTTCGCCTCAAAGCGGAAGACTTACGTTATAATTGACCTTATGGTTCCAAAAAATAATTATCTCTGCAAAGTTCTGTCTTAAATTATTTATGCTCAAGTATGACCTCTGCTACGAATATTGCGCAGTTTATAAAGTAAAAATTAATTTTCACTGAATTCTTTTTCACTTTGATGTTTAATCAGTTTTGGTTAGGCTACTGCCGTACAATAATTAACCACATTGCAGATTTCTTAGATTAAAGGTGAAGCTTAATCCAATAATTGAATAGCAGGTTCACTGAGAATGGAAATCATTTTTCACCATTTCATTCTCTAGATTCTCATTAACTAAATTGTTGGCATACGTGATAGAAATAACTAAAAATGTTCCAAAATGTGGCATTGAATTCCGCAAACGTATCAACAAAACCATAAAAAATAACATTTTCATGGATTTGTGCTGGATTCGAAGAATATATAAATTGGTCAATATAACATCACGCATAGTGGACAAAGTTCGCCTACTTCGAACAAAGTTTATTCTTAATATAGCTTCGACTTTGAGAATCTCCTCTCATTTGAAGCAACTGATAAACGTATTGTTAAAACAGAGGAAGGCAAATCAATAATAATGTAGATAAAGTAAAGCTTCATTGAAATTGTTATGTTTAGAATTTTTAGACCATATTTAAAACTAACCAACTACCTAACGATTGCAATAAACATTAAAACTGTAAAAGCCTCAGGTATAGTATAGTTAAGGACAGCAGTCAAAATGTTGAACCGAAAGACAGATATTGTTGGAGCCGCAATTTAAAAGCAAACTGTTGGTGCTCATGATTTAAACCCGTGACAACGAAAAGAGAATTTTTTCTGGTTCCAACATATCTAATATATAGCTAAGTATTATGACAGAAATGGTGGAGCTTTTTTAACCGGGTGGGTGCTATTTTTTATGTTAAGGCTATATGGCGTCATTTTTATGTGGGCTTTTCTTTATGTGGGAACATTGTTTATATGTATGTAATATGCACACGTTTATCATGCTATACTTTGTACACTCCTTGTGTTTATGGTACACGTTTTTGTTTGCATTCCGTATTGTTGGAGTAATCGTGCAGCAAGCAGTCCACCACCCAAAATTGAGGAAAATCTGACGAAAACTATATAAGTGGAAACTCCCCTGGTTCCATTTTTCATACATATTTAAATTTAGTTCTGGGTAAAATATTAATATGGCATCACAACAAAACCGTCAAAATGGCAATTAACTTGTTTAATTACCATACTCACTAGCCGTGTTCAAATTTCAAAATCTTCCTTTCCTCACTGGCTATTTATTGCAGATAGAGATAATACCAGATAATCTTGCTCTATATCTAATTATGTTTAATTACGTTTTAGTAATTCGAAGTTTGTTACGTATTTGGGTCCCATAAATTAATCAACAGTCCCCAATAAACACATGTATTTAAATTGGTATCATATAAACATAATTTCCACATCAACTAAAACCGTCTCACATAAAATTTGTCACCATAAAATATGATCACATAAAAAATAGTGGCAACCATTTCGGAACGTTTAATTATTTCACAGATCATTCGAATTTGTTCGTGGAAATTTACAGCTACTATTTAAAGTAAATACCAAGAAAAAAGCAATATTGATTACTGCATGTTTGCGGTCAATGTTTACCACTAGTTTGAAAAATGCTTTCATCGTTATTAAAGAGCATATCTGATTCAGGAAGTGATTATTTTAATTCAATACTTCAATCACATTATTTTTTGGATAGAGGGTATTTGTTTACGAAATATATGTTTTCAACCGCCTGACAACAGAAGGAAAAACAACTTTTAAAAAGTACCTTAACTGCTATTTAACACTTCCGTGCTAGCCATTTGTAGGCCATCGATGCCATTTTCTACCGAAAATTGCTATGAACTAAATTTTCTATCTAATAATACATTTAGAAACGTAACTCACTTGAAAGTACAGAAGCCAAAAACGACATCGCCTGGAAATTTAATATTCTGTCAGTGTGTTTAGTTTATCAAAATTTCTAGTGCTATATTGCTGTTCAAGTTGCTGAAAATCATACTAGAAATTGCCTGATAAACGTTCATGTATAGGTGGGAACCAAATATTTTTGTTATTTTAAATTACAGTGCATTGAGAACTTTCTAAAATAATAAGTTTAGCATCATACAACAGTTGAAAACAAGTTTCCAGTCACTAAAATCAGGATGCAGTTTTGGTCATATGTGAATTTGTCCCTAACTTTAATTTTTGTTATCGTAACGGCTGTTGTATTCTCTGCCAAACCCGTCACTGAGAAATCGGACGGAGAGATATACTTCACCAAGTTTCAATCGGCGGATGAGAAGTCTCAAATCGGAACAAAATTCAAAATCCAGAGAATCTCCAATCATGATGGCTATTTCAACCTATTCAGTGAATGTTTGATTCACATTATAAATTACCAAGGTATGGACTTTGGAGAGCTTCACACCCCTCTTGTCCTATCTCGATATGACGTCGTCAAAACTGTCCAATCGAAGAAAGTAAAGTTTCGCATGGTAACATTCGAGAAAGTCACTACCTACTACGGGAACAATAACTTTTCTCTGCCATGCGAAATCAACCCAAATAGCCTGGTAGTAGGCGAGTGTGCAAATGATATGCCAATGTTAGATCTTACTGCGAAAATCAAACCATGGCGTTGTGAATCACATATCTACCTGTTTCCTCCGGATAGAAATGAAGAGCCGATGTTCTACCAGTACGATGCTGTAGTATCTTGGGGATATACACTCAGGATTCCAATGAGATTCCGCAAATTCTGGTACCATCAAATCGACCGAGACGAAGAAAGCGGAGCTTTGATTAGACAACCAAAAGAAGAATACTACGTGAACACAAGAGAAAGGTATGATATTTTGATTATGAGACCAGAACAGGGATTCCCCATAATTGATATGTGGGCCAATGCCAATACCAAAATATACGACGTTGTGGGAGCTGTTGATATTCATGTGACCACGGCCCGAGAACTCCTTGTGATTCCTGTCGTCCTACCAGTTCCAAGAAATGTTGCTTACTTTACATCTGTCTACCTACTTTGTCGATACTGTCAGCGTTGCAATCCTCTTAAAACAGAGTATCTTGGTCAACCTACTTCAATCGCGGATCTGCGGCAATCAGTCCTGATTTACAATAAACCTACCCACAACATGATGATTTCCATGCTTTTCCTGGATAAATGGCTTAACGTTTTCTTAAAAGAGCAGCTTCGCATACGACCTACCAAAACATTCAAAGAAATTACGGAAACAATCAGGGAAAATCGGAAATCACTGGGTACGCTACGATTCGTGCTTCAGACCGACAACATAATGGAATTTCTGAAAAATTCTACACTCCGGTACATTGGAACTGGATGTGCTTTAATGCCCAGTATTTTGAGGGAGGAGCCCGGATGCCGCTGCCACGATAATCATCATTACTACCCTGTGATAACTATTGGTGGAACCGGAAGTTCCGCTAGCTCTGATATTTATCTGCTTGAGACGCATCTCGATTTTGTAAGTTGTGGCCCTCCAGTTTACTTAGGGTTAGGTTATTCCAGTTTAGTATCGGTTTTTGATGAATTTATCTGGAGCTGGTTAGGAGTTTCAGTTATGGCGTGCACCATCATTTCTGCTATTTTCCTGAAGAAGGACGATGCTCTCGTGAAAACCAAATGCATTACAACGTCCGAGTTAAATCCATTAGTTTCACTGAGAAAGTCGAGCATCGGCTTCTTTCACAATTACCTACTAGCAAATTTTCTAACCTTCTATAAATCTCTTCTTGAGCAAGGCGATCCAATTCGTAATACAATTCAAAAAAATTCAAAGCTAAGGCTAATCTCAATTGTTTACGTACTGGTTGCTATCGTGATTAGCTCCTTGTACAAAGGCGATAACATCACTGATTTGACCCTTTCTCCTAAAGCCGTCCCATTTGATAGTTTTGAAACGCTGGTTAAGTACAACTTTAGTATTTATACCAGGGTTATTCATAAGGGGTTTAAGTCGACTGAACTTGTTGATTTGTTTTTGCCACCTGTTTTTAAAGAGTCTCTTATGAACAGCAGCAACCCTTTGTTTGGGATGGTACGCAATTTATTATTTCCCTCTGACTTGAAAATTAGTCATGATTTCGGATATCAATTTGAAAGCGAGGTAAATTATTTTGTAGGTTTACAATACTCATTCACAAGCTTTTATTCATCCTTTGTAGCCAACGAGCATGAAAATGTGTCTGAAAATTCAAATTGGGAAACGTATATCTTAAATAACTCAAAACTACTTGACGACTGGTTGGAAGGTTACATCGACATCGAAACTGTCGTAGATAATATTATCAACCAATGCAACAAAAGCGCTGTGCTTTTACCTGATATTGATGCGAGACGTGCTTTCTCCAAGCAGAGGGCAAAAGGTGAACATCAGAAGAAAAAATTGTTCCTGAGCGAATCTCACCTCTTCAGGTATTACCAAGCAATCAGATTTCTTCACTGGACGAGTAACATTATTTTGCATAGAGCGAAAAGTTTGATTGCTGCTGGTATTCCAGAATGGTGGGATAGGTTGGTAGTCAGGTTTCTTGTTTTGTTAATGAATGAGTCCAAGGGTAAAAGTGGCCAAGCTGAGAAGGAAATGCAAAAGACGGATATGAAGAGCAATATTGCTGTGGTGTTTATTCCACTTCCAATTGGAATGTCATTGGCTTTGATGGTGTGTATAATGGAATGCTGGAGTCTACTGCGAAAATATATTCTGTCACGTTATGAATTACGAAAGGCCCAAATTATTCGGTTTCTTCGTCGCCGGTTTGAAATTAAGGGAATAACAAAATATTTATTTTCTCGTCGTGATTAAACACATAGCAATAACAATATTATACAACATGTTTAATTGTACCCATTTTTAGGTAATATATTGTAGTATGTACATAATATTTAATGTGTCTGCAATAAGCCCGTCTTGCAAAAAATGAGATTCCTGGTGACAACCATATTTAAGCAATAAAATGTTTAAAACATTAACATGGGGTTACGTAAATGAGAAACTTCTTCATGTTTTATAATTGTGAAGAGCACCTTGTTTGTGTTAAGACCTGATTTCCATGATGGCATTGTTTATGTTATATATATATGCCAAATTTATGGGGTTCACATTGCCATAATTTGTTTCCACACTCGTTTATTTATGTTCGTTAAATCATGTCTTGTTCGTGTCAAGTATATCAAATCACTCTCTGACTTCGCCCACATTTAACACCGTTACACCTTACTTGATAATTAACAAACGTCAAACTATTTAGAACCAAAATGAAAAAAAATCAATTTAAAGGAACGTCGCTGTATTTTGCCACATATTTAATTAGTCATTTTCTTTAAGAGATAAATATTCCCCAATGCATTTTCTTATAGGTTAGCTATTGTAGCAAAAATTTAAAACACGTTACGCTTAACGTTTATTGACCTTGCGAAATTCTCTTTTTTTATCTGAAATATTTGCATCTTCAAACTTGGTCCAAATTCACTAAATGCAATTTCAATGCCAGCAAAAATAGTTCTTGTCTTGAGTAATGCACGTACTTCCCCTGTTTTCTATTGTTAAAAATAAATCCAATGTGACCACATATGAAAAAGAAAATATTATGTACGTACAAAGTTGAAGAAAATAAATACGAACTATGCATTTCAAACAATTTTGTGATAAAAATGATCATGGTAGAAATACTCCCGAGAATCTATTGATTTGAGTAAGGTAGTGGATGAGTAAATTTAAATGTAAAACGTTTGTGATGCTGATTTGATATTTTAATTTTGATAAATAGTAGTTTTTAATTAAGTTTCAAACGACGTTTGAAGTTAACATTTTAAAATAATATTTAAGAATAATATGTAAGAAATCAAGAGTCTTATAATACATAATAATTTTATCTGGATATTTCAAATATGTACATATGCATGTTTCATATTATCGTAGTTTACCTTGATGTTGGTCGTTCCTGTTAGTCGATATTAATGTCGAAAATGATATAGGCTATATTATATAGCTATTTTTACCGAAGACGCTGTATAACTGACAAACTGTTTATTTACAGCTGTGCTCTGAAAGCTAATAAAGTGAATTGAATAGATCCGACACTCCATAGCATACTTGTACAGCTCATTGCGCGGGTTGCGCGTATACCCTTTCGCGGCGCAGCCGCGGAAGGTACCCTTTCCCCCGATTTGGACGCGCAAGGGTACTTTCGCAGCAAAGCTGCGCAAGGGAAGTTTCGCAGCGAAGCTGCGCAAGGGTAGTGTCGCACCTAAAAAAATCCCATCCCAAAATTTCAAATTTTTACTATTAAATGTTACGTCCATTCTCAACTTTTTTTCTTTCTTTGCGTGCAAGTTTGCTGTTGTGGGGGAACTGGAGACACTTTGATGCATATGTATGTGTTAGGGAGTGTTGGTTTGTTTGTTTGTTATGCTGTGGCCACACGATCAGCCGAGCCCCCTTTTTTTTGCAGAGTGATACAATATTACCTTTGTTACTACACTAGCTGCCAATACAACAACCACAGCAATTCCAAAAGAGGGTGCTACTGTTTGTTATTGTTTTTCCGTTGCGTTAACCTTTACCCCCTGACCCTTGCATGGAGGTTGACATTTTCGATGCAACAATGAATTTTGAAGCGGGGTTTTCTGTCAACTCTAATGGACCTCGAAAAAGGGTCTCATTAATGCACTTGGTTCAAAGTTATTGCCTCGTGGCACTGACCCTCGCTTCAAGAAATGGTGAAAGTCAACATAAAATTCTATTGATTGTAAGATATCAGATTCATTATATTCTCTTTCTATTCTACAAGGTGCAAGTTTAGCTTATTAGCTAAACTGCCTTTTAAATTGGTCTGTTTGTGCATACGGTTTGTGTGATACGCAAAAATCTCAAGAAGTTTTCATCGTCAGATCTCGAAAATTTGCACAGATGTTTCTCGAGTGGTCCTGTATAGAACCTCCCAACCCCGTTACAAAATTTTTGACGTTTTCATGAAAAATTCCCGTTTCTCAGTTTTTGCCATATACATAACACAACTACACGTACGTATTACCATTGAAATAAAATGGGCTGAAGTGAAAGTAAAAACTTTTAAGGCGGGAAGGCAGTAGCAGTCAGATATCACTTGAATCTTTATACAGTTATTGGGTATTTTCCCTATTTGACTGATACCGGCCTTAGTCCTGTATAAAATCTAAACATTATTATGTAGAATAAAATCTGAAAATAGTAAGAGTTGAATGTGATGCAAATAAAGCAGTGGCTAGGACTCCTTAGAATTAGCTTAAATGGAGGGTGGGATTAAATTCTCCGTCATCGATTTGGTCTAGATACTGAAAATCGTGGCGATCCATCAAATTACTTCCAGAGATATAGCCATGTTTCGATTTTGACCGCTAATGTGACGGTTACTGATAAGCTGTGGCTTATCCAGTAGTGCTGATGGATTCTCCGTCATCGATTTGCTCTAGATATTGAAAATGGCGGTAATCCATCAAAGTCTCTATGAGATAGAGTCATGTTTTGATTTTGACCGTTAAAAAGTGACGGTTAATGATAAGCTATGGCTTATCCCTTTACATAGGCAATGCCCGAGACCCTTGGCTACTGATTGCAAAAAACCCCATTGAAATCGGTTGACATTAAGTTGGTCAAACCCCTGACACAAAAATTGTGGGCGGAGATACGACTGGGTGGCCGGAAGGCCATAATATCTATTTACAAGACGGAAGCACATCCTTACGAAAGTATAAGCTATAAATGTAACGGGTGTGGGTGGGAGATAGTCGTCCAAAGGACGACCAAATCACGAGCGTCAAATTTTTGGGAGGGGTACCCTTTGGGATTTTAACGATTTTTACCCTTTGGCAAATTGAGGTGCTGTACAAGTATGCTCCATAGACAGTAGCACTAGCACTTTATTATTTAGTTCAGGAAACTCCCGTTCGTTCATTTAACGGAGAGACTCAAACACATGTACATTTAAGTTTATCAACGGTGTTAGTCTGGTTATTACAATTTACATTTGAAGATTTACATAGTTACATGGCAATCTAGGTACTATATACTCAGTGTTTCAACAAAACATTCTAAGACAGCAACAACGTCATGGTCATGTTGACAATTTCCATCCAGGTAGCCAAAATCGTGCCATGAGTTAAGTGAAAGAAACTCCCAATCTTGCAGTGTATCGGAACCGCTGACCTTAACAACATCCGGCTTTTCTTTCCCTTAAGTTCCCGAAGCCAAAATAAATGGAAATCCTGGAAGTCGTCGTCGATGACTAGAGCAAAAAGGTGAAATGTTACAGTGTTCGCCATCACCAACACATCAATGAGTCCAAACACCGCGATCAGTAATGGATGAAGTTCATTGTATAGACCGATACAAGCGTAGGTTGTTACAACGTTTATGGAGTAAGCAACAAAGATTAGTGAAGGATAGAGAACGTTTCCAAAATCCATCAGCGCTCCCCATACGAGATACGCCCTACGAAAATACTTCATTGCTCTTGAAAAGTGAATGTAAGCTATTTTCACTTTTCCATCGGCATCCGAAACGATTGCTGTGTTATTCTTTGTATTTTTTCCGTAAGTGAAACCCGGCTTCACCATAAATGACGCTTCGTACAGCACGATTATCAAAGTGGTCAACGTGACCAAGACCGTAATAATTGCTAGTGACGAAACAAATAAAAGATAAATGGAGCAAGCAATAAACGCTAGCCATTTATTTTTCATGATGGTATCGGGCAAAAAGAAATTTAGGATTATGTGTGCTGGAGTGTTCACAAAAATGATGGGAATTCCACTAAGAGCAGCCGGGAAAAGTAAACATATTCCAACAAGAGAGTAGAGCATTATTGTCATAAAATCCATTTCGTCACCTGAAATCGTTTATTCGTTGATCACTTTTGAGATTAATAATGTTATAAAAATATCGAGTAGTTTTAAGCTTTAAATTACCTTCATCGAGTTCCTTATCCCGGATACATTGATTGAGTACCCACAACAAATAGTCCCGTCGTTTAAAGTAACTCCACCAGCAAGCCATCACGAATATTGTAAGTGCCCAGAAGAAAAGGTCAACGACAAAATCCACAAAGGACATTCCAGTCTCAGCGCTGTCCGTTTTCAAAAAGTAAAGCATGCGGTAACACGCAGCGATATGAATAAAAATGATTTGACTGATGACTATCTTATGCCTAACACAGACTTTCCGATTCTCAATAAATCCTTTTTTCTCGGGATCGTACATTACGGTATGAGGAATAACTTTTTGAAGAAACTGATAGATTCTCAAGAAAGCTGGCCACATCTTCTAAATTTATTGTTTCGAATTTAAAAATATTACAGGAAATTTATTTGCGCTGTAGCGCAATGTAGCAATGTCACTTTTGGAATGGTAGGTTTTTATGGAAATGGGAAATGGATAACGGTTTACTGTGACTAAATTTTCTATTTATAAATTGTATTGCTGTGCTTTTCGATTTCTAGTTTCGCCCAAAATTTATTATTCTTCTTGGCGAAAGGTCACATTTTTATGAGGCGTCTTTGTATAATGCGATAATGTTCAAGTCATAGTGTACTGGGCCGTCGATAATAATTATCTGGCATGTTTTCCCGATTTATCCTGAAATTATTCATGAGCTTTGTGATTTTAGAAAAACTAGCCTCATTTTTTAGAAAGTAAAAAATAATCGGGAAAACACATGAAGGTGTTTCTATGCAAAATGCCAAAATTTGTGTTTGGGTGCCTACAATTTCTAATTAAATAAAAAGTTAGATTTATTATTATCCTCGGCGCTTGATCATATTTTTGGACAAGGCATTTTTTGCATAAAGCGACAGACTTCTTTACTTTATGGCTCAAAAAATAATTATCTTTTATTCTTCAAGGTTTTCTCTCAAATTATCCATGCTCAAGGATGACCTCTGCCACAATTTATAAAGGAAAAAATAATTTTCACTGAATTCTTTCCCACCTCATGTTTAATCAGCTTTGGTTGGCTGCTGCCGCATAATAATTAACCACATTGTAGATGTCTTCGAATGAGCGTAGAAGGTACTATATTCTGTCTCTGTCTCTGGTGATTCTGCTGTTGATTGATTTTAATAATAAAACATCGCGGATTCCCGCAACTTTGCAATTTTGTGAATTTCCTTAGAATGTAGAATGTTAGAGAAACTCGCAAACCTTTTAAATAGTTGACATTTGTGTTTGATCCTCAACTTTGAGGCTAAATTCAATGGAAGAATCAATAAATATTCTTTATTCTTTGGATCGAGTATGAGGTCACAGAAGCTTTCTTTCAAAAATAGCAATAGGCCACTGGCGTCATTTTCTCCAGTAATGTTACAATAAAAATTAAAACCATGCTACGGGCATAACCCACTTTAACTACTCAATGACAACATTGTTTGTATACGTAAATAAAATTAATACATTCAAACATTTAGTGATTTAAAATAAAATTATTTTATACTCAAATTCAGAGTAAAATCATAGCCTACTCTATAAGAACGGCCGGCCAATTTGAAGAAAATAACATTCATCGCCGTCACACAGATACTCTATGATAAAGGGGTGTCTGGTAGCGCCATCGTTGCAGTTGGGTTAACTAATTTCAATTTACTGTAATAGTAAAATTAGTTAGCCACTTTAAGTGCCACTTTGGGGCTACTAGGCACACTTTTTGCTGTTTAGGGCGTTTTTAAACAGCAAGTCTTATTGGCAGGCCGTTCTTATAGAGTATGTAGGCTATGGTAAAATAAAAAAAAAAACATTTTATTTTATTTTTAAATAATCAATGCGAAAGGTCACATATCTGACTAGCATAATTGATAATGATAAGGTTTAAAGTACTTATGAATTTAGCAGATTACAAAACATCTATTTTTTTGTTAAAGTTGACTTAATTGGATATATATAGTTTTTCTGTCAATCTGATCCGTTTGGAATTTTGATTTCAAATAAATATAGCGTCTGTATAAATTAACTCCCTATTGTTTTAGGTGTCCAATTGATTACAAGGGAAATCTGTCATTTCAATTGCAACCAAGACTGACTGTAGCATAATTATGGACGGCTTGCTTATTTAAAGTGCTACTTTTGCATGTACATTACAACTAAGAAAATAAATTTTCAAAAATATCTTTTTTCTTGGTTACAATGAATAATTCTATGGCAGCGGTTCTAGTATTTATATTAATAGCGCAATCTGATTTGTGCGTAGTGTGTAGGCTAGCCGATTCGCTTTCCACGGGATGCTAATGCTGTTCTAGAGTATTACTCTAAGAGCAGTCGGTTTCCTTATATAACAATGTGTGGTGCCTAAAAACGATAGGGAGCTATTTTAGACACACTCTATATTTGGCAAAAGCGCGCTTTATTTTTATTTCATCAGCGCAGTTGTCGTTAAGATTGTTTGCTTTTAATTAGGAACTAAAATTGTTTTACGTCGATTATGTACATATGATAACTCACTCACTCAATAAGGCAAGTAGTTTAATCTGAGTTAAATATGTATCTATTTGGAAACTGGTAATGCCAAAGCCAAAATAACATTTGATTCATCGGCATACTTCTATATTTACTAATAGCCTAGAATCTCTTACATTAGAATATCACATACATAAAATCAATGAAAAGCTCGCAACTGTTTAATTTACGAATTACGACTAATTGAACAATTAATTCAAATACTCTAATAATTTTATATTTTATCTGCTCTTAATGTGACGTACGTTATTGCTGGTGCTTATGTTTTGTGATTGTGCTCAAAACTTGTGCCGAAGTGCCAAAATTGCACATTGATTTTCTTGTCACTGTCGTTTGTCGAATTACTTTTACGTCAATACAAAATGTGCTCCACGCAACAGCAAAAATTAAGTTATAGTAATTAAATTAATGCAGAACCATAAGTTAAATCTTACTTTAACGCAAAATAAGCATTGTCTTTGTCATCATTTTATTGATTCCATTGAATCTTTCAGTACAGGCAAACTGTTAAAAACTGCGATACAAATTCTGTTCTCACCAAATCAACCATGTCGCCGTTGTTTAAATTTTTCTTTTTTGTCATCATGCAGTTAATAGTTTTTCATTGTCTCTTGACGTACGGGGAGTCCTGCAGTGACAAATGCAGCAAACAAGGGGATCACCCAGTGTGTGACAAAACCAACAAGGATCATAAAAATGACTGTTATAGAAAATGTGACCGCTGTACGTAAAATTTATTTTCTATAATATTTTAGGTTAGTACAAAGTTTGATTGTAGATACAGTGCTTAAATTAAATATTTAACCACACTAGGTCTGAGCTGCTTCCCTGCGGACAAGGTTTGTGATACCAAATGTGATGATCCATCCTGCCAGGAAAAAATGAAGCGGAATAAAGACATGGCCAGTGCTACGAAAGGCTAGTATATGAAACCTGTCTGTTGAAATGACAAAGTAATCAAAATTTTAAACTTAAAAAATTGAATTTACGCTGTTTGCTTGATGGTTACGTCGATTGCTTAGAATTTCAAATCGGTTTTTGTATTTGTATTTTTTAGAAATTACTCAGAAACAACAAAATAAAAATTCTGCAAATATTATGTAACAAATAATTGTTACTTGTAGAATACCAAATGTAGACTTTTCTACTTTACTTCACGGAGTTATTTTCAATTACACGTATTATGTTTATAAGCATATATGCTTGCCTATATTTCGTGGGGGATTCGTTGTATTGTCATCAAATTGGATATCACATTTGGACGTAACCGAGTTTTACCGACTGAAACTCAAGCGTCCTGTGGGATGGTCTCCGCTTGCTAATAATTCTAAACAATATTAGGGCGTAAGATGATATTACCTGAGTGTGAGTGAGATTGATCAAGTATGCTAGAAATTATTATGGCTACCCTTGGCACGCTTTGTGGTAAGGTGTCTATGTCGAACTCCAATTTGGTTTTAGAATGTTTATAATAAAACACTGGAATTGTTTCCTGGCTACTCAGTTCAATGAGGGGGGGGGGGCATATGAAGCAACTCCACCTCACAGTTCCAACCCCGTGATGAAACAGAATGATTGAACAAATTGATTTTTGTTACATTTCCAACGAGAGTGAATCTTCCGGGTAGGGGTACCGGCGGGTTCGTACCAAAGCCAAGTTCGCACCTAGGATGTTTCGTACCACACTTTTTCGTACCTAGGATGTTTCGTACCACACGTTTTCGCACCAGGAAAGTTCTCACCTAGGGTGTTTCGCACCACACTTTTTCGCACCAAA